>JAOEGS010017516.1:0-13309 GCA_025447755.1 Corythornis vintsioides
GCCCCATCCCTGCAGACATTGCAGGTGGGGTTGAGGAGGCTCTGAGCACCCTGCTCTAGCTGAGATGGCCCTGCTCTGGGTGAGCTCTGCAGCTCCCTTTTACCCAGACAGTTCTATGACTCTATATTTGTCTGATTTGATCTTATCTTTCACTTGATCTGGGTTAGTAAACAGGCTCCCCAGGGAGCAGTAATAACATGTGATGATTCCATCAGCACAGAGCATGTTCTGGCTGCTACAACCCTCCAGTCTCCATTAGACAGCCCCTCAGAACAAGCTGAAATGCTTTACCTGGCTGATATCTAGGCATCTGAATTCTGAATGAGGCTCCTGAGTTTATTTTAGTGTGTTCTGAAGGGTGGTGTGACTGTGTGCATGCTGTGTACTTCCAGCATTATGGGTGCAAGAAGAGCAGAAGGTTTTACATGTTTCTTTGCAGCTGAGGATGGAAATCACATGTCATTTTGAGATGCAGTGAGAAGCATGAACAGGGAAGGAGTTCCATAGTTAGCTTATTTCAGCAGATGGCAGTATGAGACAAAGCTCATACTGCTCTAATCTGGTTTTATTTCTTGCCACTAGGAGTCAATTGCCCATTATTTCAAATCAACTGGAGCTGGTCCCCCTTCCATAATCCTACAGTTCTCAGACCCTGTCTGGATTTTAGGAAGATTGAGTGTTAGGGCCTCATGGTGCCCATGCAGCTGGTGGCACTGGGATTGCAGAATGAACATGTGGAGCCAGGCTGAGGCTGGGACTGGTCTGGATGCCTGCAGCAGTGTGTCACAGTCAGCAGGTACCCCTAAACCAGTAGCACTGAGGAGAATCAGGGTGCAGGGAGCTCTCCATAGGCAAGGACAGAATTGAGACCAACCTGTTAAATTCCTGGAGGTGAAAACTGCCTTTGTCAAGTGGCATTTGGTGCTGTTGTACCCCTTGTGGATTGGGTTCTGAGATCCTAGTTTCACTTGCACAGAGCCATGGCTTCTGAGGTCCTGTTTTCTCTTGCACAGAGCCAGCTCTAAGATGTTCTTCAAGTCCTGCTGTGAATTAAGCAAGTTGCCATGAGAAAAGGGGGCTCAGGGAGACCCTAACACTCTACAACTACCAGGAAGGCTGTAGTGAGGTGGGTGTTGGTGTCTCCTCCCAGGTAACAAGTGATAGTACGGGAGGAATTGGCCTCAAGTTCTGCCAGGGGAGGTTCAGGTTGGATGTTCAGAACAATGTCTTTGCAGGAAGGGTTGTGAAGCACAGGACAGGCTGCCCAGGGAAGTGGTGGAGTCACTGACCCTGGAGGTATTTCAAAGACATGGGTTAGTGGTGAACTTGGCAGTGCTGGGTTGATGGTTGAACTTGATGATCTTAGAGGTCTTTTCCAAACTGAATTATTCTATGGTTGATATTTCTTCATGAATGCTGTTTTATCCCAGCAGAAAGCAGAGTGGGTGTGATCTCTGACGTGCTCTGTTGATGCCACAGTTGGACTGATCAGTGCTAATTGATCTACAGTTGCCTTAGGACCACTGCTAGTTAGTGGAGTTGGGTTCCAATCTGAACCACTAGCAGCCCCAGGGGGTGGCAAAGGGGCAGAGGTAGTTTACAGCTTTCTTTTCATCTTCCTGCAGAGGTGTCTCTTGGATCTGAAATCCTTGCTTTCTACAGTAAGACTGGTGCAATCTAGGAAGTGCTTTGGCTGCTGTGGATTCAAGCTGCTCACAACAGACCTGCACAGTGCTGCTCTTACATGAGGGCTGTACTTACTGTTTAGTCAGTTATCCTCAACTGGTCTGTCACACCAAGGCAGTCCAGGGAGTTATTCCAAATAGCATCTTGCTGGTGTTGATAAAAACAAGGCAATGGTAGTAAAAGAACTAGATCTACGTCTACCAGAAAATGCAGCTCATGAACATAAGAAATAGAGTTGTTTTGTTTTGAGTCTTTAATGTTTAAAACCCTTTTTTTCAGACATAATGTCCTTCTGAATCAAAACAACCCTCATGCAGATGAAGTTAAAGTGCTGCTTTGTGATCATAAATATTTATATAGTCTGTAATATTGCTCCAGGTCACTCTTCCCATTGTAAACCTGTAGTAACTTGAGCCAGTGAGTAATTCTGACAGGAATTTACAGCTATGGAACAGTATTTTGGCTTATCTTATTGGAGCTCTGAACAAACTCTGCTGGAGAGTTAGGAAGGGCAGTGTGAGATTTCTTTTCTCAGTTAATAATAATCACTCAGCCTTCAGTCTTGTGTGTTTTTGTCTGAGATTTTCCTTCCATCACTTGTAGTCATCAGTGTGTAATTATGTCTCTGCCAGCTTTTCCAGCCCCCTTCTGGAGGTGGAGAGGGAGAGGATGTGGTAAAAGACACCAAGCACTTAGATTATTTTTGAGAGAAAATGGAGAAGACATATGTAAGCAAGGATAGACAAAAAGGAAACCTGAGAGGAGTATGTGGGGAAGGTGGTGTTTATACCATATTTAAACAGAGCAAGATGTTAAATTTCATCTTGAAAATGTGGTCAGGTGTAAAAACATTCTTGGACTGATTTATGAAGATAGGCTGACACTTCTTTAAAGGGTGAGAAACTGAGGAACTTGAGCACATGGTCAGGCTCAGTAACTGCAACTACCAAAGCTCTGCTCTCAGGGGAAGGAATTTTTCCAGAAAACCTGGTGATTCAATGGACAAAAATAATCAGATGTGTTTGACTTGAGTCAATAGCAAATCTGTGCTATGGAGACCATTCTATAAGGCTTGTTTAGCAGAGCCAAACACCTGTGTTCTGCCAAAAATTCATAGGTTTCAGGGTGGGTTGGATGTGGGTTTGAGGGCCATGGTTTAGGGGTGAACTGTGCAGAGTAGGGCTGATGGTTGGACTGGATGGTCCCAAGGGGCTTTTCCAGCCCCAACTATTCTGTGCAGGCACAGGTTGATCTAGAAAGCCATCCATTATTTCAGGTAGAATAAAGGTTTTGAGCAATTCAGTCTCTATAAGGAAAATGAAAACAAATGTAGTGGGAGTTATGTGTGAACTCTTGATGGCTCCATCACTGTTTAACTGAGGAAGGAAAGCATTAAATTGATATGACAGTTGCACAGGCTTGTTCTGTTTTGTTCAGAGAGGCAGAGGTTACATCACACAGCTGGTTACTCATACACAGAGAATCTCATCCATCACCTTTTATTCTGCAAATCCATCCACAGTGCAACTTTTAGAAGCCTTGTACTTCCTTGGCATTTCAATGGAAGAGTAGAAATGGACACCTTAGCCCTCACCTTGCAAGGCTCTGTGTAACTTGAAGCTCAGGCTGAACAGGAGAGGCCTCATTAACTGAGGGAATATGAACAATCAGAGTAGCTGTGGCTTTTCTGCAGACCTTCAGCAGAGCTATGTAATGAAGTGAGTTGTTAAAAATCCACATAAATAGCTGTATGGAACAGAGACAGGATGGTTCAGTGCCTGTGGCAGGGAGCTGATTGCCAGTGTTGGAAGTGTCATGGCACTGTATGAATGGCAAGTCATTCCTTAGGAAAGCTATTCCTTTTTTACTGGTCAAAATGAAGTGTTTTGGTTTTTACAAATAAATCCAGTTTTTACTTTACTCAGTTGTGACTACTTGGACATGATGGATATAATAATTCATAGGACTGTTGTAAAGAATCATTGAGCTGTTCATCAAGGCTCTTGGGTGAAAAGGCTTTTGTTGTGTCTTCTGTAGTGTTTAACTAAGAACTTAATTCAGTTTGTTCTGCATGAACAACTGCTTTCTAGTTCTTTAGCCTCTTCTTGTGTTTCTTCCCACTGCCTTTTCATACTGTGGTGACAAGTTTTCCATTCTGTTGATTGAAGTTTCTTTCTCTTAGAGTGTGAATATAGAGAAGCTGCAGGGGACATCCATCAACATATCCACTGAAGATGGGCTGCTGAAGACAAAGTATCTCTATGCAGAGTCATCAAATCTGTCTTCAGTGGCTGGTGACATTCTGCTGGGAAGTGTTCATGGTAAGAAGGCAGTCACTGTCACATGGCTACTGTCACATTTAGCTGCTTTGAAGGTGCTCATGATGTTCACAGTAACAAATGGACTAATGCTATGGCCTGACTCAGCACTGCACAGTGTAAGAACAAGATTGAATTGATGATGACTGTGTAGCATGCTGTACTGTGTGTGCTTTATAAACACTTGTGAAACAGCAGAGTGTGTGTTTTAGGAGAAAAACATCATGCATGCTAAGGATTTAAAATTCAGCAATGAGAATTATAATCAAAGCAGGAAAAAGGCTTCTGTTCCCCTCCCTCCATTATTTTCTATGAAGTAACTCGTAGATCTGTGAAGAACTATGGTAGAACTTGGTGATATTTAGAATTTTTTAGCAGAAATAGAGTCTATCCTAATAGAGTAGTAGTGCTTTAATGTCCACCCTTTGATGTCCTTAGCCCAGAACTCAAACTAATTGACTTGAATGTCCTCTATATAACCAGCAGCCAAGGCTGTCATCTGCTGTGGGTTTCTAGTTTAACAAAACTCACTGATTTCTGACTGTGCTGTAATGAGTTGGTGGTGATTTAACACTAAGAAAAACAAACTGGAGGATGTACAAGGAGTGGAAATTATTCAGATCAGTTGAATTCCAGACTTCTAGCTATATGCCTTGTAAAAAATGTGGAAATTGTGTTATCTTCCTTGAGAAATGACTCTTGTTTCTGCTGTAAAGGAGCAACCTCTTTGTCCAGTTAGAGTAAATTTCAGAACAGTTTCTATCCCTGTTAGGTGAAGGTCACCTCAGCACATATAAGCAGAAATAAGATATTTTACATTATCCTTCTTGTATTTTTCTAACACATAGGTTGTATTGTTACTAGTACTTCTGTCTGATAAGTTTTGTTCCCATTTGTTTTTTCTAACTTCAAACTAACATAATGATACTGTGGAATGCTCAGTTTGTGACCATGTTCATGCCTCTGTCTATGTCCAAAAGCTTATTTTTGTTTTCTTGGTTAAGAAAATTATATTGCATGCTGTATTTAGTGACTTCCTTAGTAATGCCTCATTGTAATTTAGCTGTGGCAACAAATATGTTTGTGCAATTTCTATTTGTGGAACCAAATAAAAGTGTATCCAGATTACACAGACATTTCTTACATCAGGATTCTTTTCATGAGCTCTCTACTAACAGGGTCTGGAACACCTCATGTTATTTTAGCTGTTTCTTTGAAAAATAATTGCACATGAATTTTGCTGGGTCCTCCTAGCCCATTTTTTCTCTGCAAAACCTTGTGCTCCTCAATCTTATGTTTTAATAGTAAGGGCAAATGCTTTTAAATTGTTTTAAATTATTATATGGCACATATAATTATGCACACACATCTAGCAGCAGAAAAGATAACCACCTATCATCTTGTTAGAAAAATATTGATCACAGACTTCAATTTCAAGATGCAGAGACTTAAATAGTTTAGTTTTGTTTGTAAATACTTGGACAGAGTGTTTCTTGGCCAATGAAGCCTATTTCCATATAGCTGACAATAGGCTGATGTTATAGTTGGCATCAAATCAGCACATCTGTGCACATAACTGAGCTGCACTTCATTGTTTTTGACTGAACTTTGAAGTCAGGGCAGTACAAACTTGACAACCCTGCCCAAGAGCCATGAGTTGAGTCTCTTTTGCATGCCCCAAGTTTCTATGGCAAATGAAAAATGCATTATTTTGAAGGAATTTGATTTGAACCTTTTTCATCCATCTCTGAGCATCTGAAGAGTGCTCTGGGGGAGTTTGGAGGGAGTAGGTAATGCTCAGTGAGGCCAGGTAGTAGCTTTTGAGGATAAATTAAATCCCTTCAGTGTGAAGGGGCCATGTATGTACCTATGTATATAACAGAAGAAAATAGAAACTGTCATCCTATTAAACTGCTTAAAACATCCCTAGAGCTGCTGCATGCATCAGAACTGTTAAAAAAATATTGCCCCCAAATGAGAATCTTGTGCCTGAGCCTTGCAGTGCCTCTGTGCTTCTCTCTCCCCAACATCCAGTCTGTGCACTGAGCTTTATTCAGTGTTTTTCTTGGCCAGAATCGTTGGTACCCAAGTGGTGAGATCTGTTTACAAAGCAGTGTAACTGATGTATGGTATTTTGCTTTTATATGCAAATCAGATCTAAAACTATAATGACCTTGTATAGGATCACATAACTTCAGCCTTTGTTATTATTTCAGGAAGCAGTTTAACATGCTTTTGACATTTATTCTCCTTTTATTTTCCTGCCAGGTAACACCAGCCTACAGAGCAAAACAGGGAGTATCACAGTAGGTATGTCCTGCCTTCCCTGAGATCCCTCCTTTGCTTCTCCTTTCTGAGAGGGAAATATTCACAAGGAAAAAGGAGCTGACTCCTCACAGATGGTTCTGCCTCTTTCTTTTCAGGAGTAGCCCTGATGGAAAATGTGGCTGTCAGCCTTTTTCAGTTGAGCAAGGCACTGGGTAGCTTTTGATAGCAGAGCTCCCACTGGGCTTTGCAAAGTTAGGCTGAGTCTAGGAGCCATCTTTGACATTAAGATGGGATAAACACAAGCAAACCCTTTTTTTAGTTCATTAATTTCAATTAATGAATAGTTGTGGGTTTTTTCCAGATTTGGAACAGAATTTCTTTAACATAAACACTCTTGAGATGGCAGAAATGTTCACATCCAATTCTAGTTGTTACTGTTTTCTTCTCAGCCAGATGGTCTCAGTCTCTCAGCTAAATACAGATTGACTGCCTTTTTTTTCTTTTTCTAATTACTTTTCCCTCCAAGGAAATCAGTTTTAGCTGTGGGATAATAATCCCTTTCCATGTTTTGACTGTTTTATGTAATACAGGGATCTTTGACATCTGTGCTGGAGCTTTCAGATCAGAAAAGCTTCAGATGAGTTTATTTAGAGCTAAAACTGTGTGGCAAGCTTGAGGCATTAATGTTGACATCCTTGTTATGATTAATCAGGTTCATTCTCATTAATATTTTGACTTTTAAAAATGGGAAGCTTCATTCAGGTTTGATTCTGTTATTTTAGCTGCATCTGAAAGTTTGGCTGTGTTTCTTCTGCCATGCACATCCAGGAACTAAGAAGAATATCAGTCTTTCAAAATTTCTTGCCAATATTTCCATTTCCAGCATTGTATCCAAAGAGATATTCCACTTCACTGCCTTTTGCTCACATACATAAGTAGTTTTTTTATGCTTCTCTAGAGTTCCTTCATAATTTCTTTGCCATTTTTGTCAGTTATTGGTCTCCAGTATTTGAAAAGTTAACTCTTTAGGACTTCAACATTGTGCAAATGTATGTATTTAAAACTGGAATACATTGCAAGTAATTAAAGACTACTTCTGAAGTGCATAATTAAGGTTTTTTAAAGGGTATTTGTAAAACTGTCACTTCAGAAAGCTTTGTTATTGGAAATTTCAGCTAATAATGATACAGAAGAAAATGTAGGTTCCAGGGCAAAGCAAATGCTGGTTTCCTATGTGTATGGGAGTGCAGTGGTTATCAGAAACAATTAACATGTAGATGGGGTTAATCAGCCTTTTTCAAGCCTGATGCACAGTTCCCTGTGTAACAAGGGGTTACCATGCCCCACTGCTGGGGTTTTCCGTGGGGAAAGTTCTCCCCATGCTGAGTTTGAGCAAATCAACTCCTCTGGAAACTAAACCAGTGTTTAAATTAGTGCTTGATCTTCACATGAAGATAATTCCATCCTTGTAGAAAGAGGGGAGTGTTCAGGACTTCTAGGTGCTACCAGTCCAGTACCAACTGCAGGGCTATGGCTCTGGGACCAGTGTGTGCCACAGTTCTGGACTGGGAGATATTTTGTTCAAAAACCTGCTTTTGTAAGGATGAAGTTCAGATATTTCTCCAACACATAAGAACTGACAATATTAGTTCAAAGTACAAAGAAAGATTCTGAGAAATTCTTATTTAAAAAGACTGAATGATACTTAAGTTCTTTGATTTTCTTTTTCTTTTTTAGATTCATCAGATGGAAGTCTAAAAGCTTCTACAAATCATGGATCAATAGATGTTTATGTCAGTCAATTAAGAAAAGTGGATCTGAAATCCCAGAAAGGTTAGCAAACTAAAACAAATACCTTCTCTGGTAGCTTATGATGTAAAAGAAAAAGGGGCAAAGGATTTTTATTTGTCTGTCTGGAAAAAACTAATTTGTGATTGTTGGTTATCTGCATTTTTTTTTTCTTACCTCATTATTATAAAATGTACATAAATAATTTGCTATAGTAAACTCTGTAAGGGGAAATGATAGTTAAAATGGATTACAGAATTTTTCTATTTTCAATACTTTCTTTTTCTCCTGTTTGATTTATCTAGCAAAATTCTGCAGGCTTGCAATCCTCTTTAGCTTGAGCAGTTGACTCTGTGGTGCTGTTACATGAATGTGCAGAGTGACAGCTGACACACACTTAATTTTCCTGTCTTTTCTGAGAGAGATGTCTCATTATTGAAATTGGAGGGCAGAAAAACAAAGATTTATTCTACTCTTCCTCCTGTTTTTTTTTGTCTCCTGATTAATCACTTGAATATCTTAATTAAAAACTCACTCCTAAATTTGAAGTCATACTTTTGTCATTCAAAATCTATGAGACTATAAATGACATTTTGTTAGCCCTAGGTTTGGAAAAAAACCCAACCCAAAAGCTACAGTATTTTAATACTTGACTGTAACATTATGTCAGGCACTTGAGGTGATTAAAGTGAAATGGTATTTGGTCTGGGAGACAATGCCTGTGCCCTTTTAAATCTCAGAGTGGGAACAATGAGCACTGCTGGGCCATTCTCTGCAGAAGCTCTTCTGCTTCCATTGGTGCAAAGAAATTTATTTCTTTTATTTCTTAGTTACCTTTTGAATCATTTACTTGGAAGATAATGTCACTTTGAATTGGTAGCAAAGAGGAATGTGATTACTGAAAGCTAATGAATATTCTTTTCCAAACATGGCCTGATATCTCTCCTGGCAGCACAGTTTAGTAAACGCAAAGTTGATGAAGTGCTGGTTTTGTTTACTCTGTAAATTCAGAGTAGCTGCCGACAGCTGCAGTGTAGAAAATGTCCCATTCATGCTAAATTAGCAGCATGTGGCTTGGATTTTATGAGTCATATCACTGAGCAGCTCTCCAAGGAGGACCCAAAGATGCAGAGCTTTTCCAGTTCTTCTCCCCAGGCTGTTGTGTGCCCAGCAGAGTTTAGGCCTAGATGACACTGACCTGCTCATCAGGGCTCTCAGGCATGTGATTCTGAAGTGAAATTGCATGGCTGGGCTTGCTTCCTGCTGGTACTTTGTAACATCACTTAGAACAGTTTATCACTTATAACATCAGTTTTCTCATCATAGTCTATTTCAGCTTTTGGGGTGTCTTTAAAGACACTTCTTTTAATGTTTTTCTAAAGTGGATGTTGAAATGGGGCAAAAGCTAAGGAGCATGTGTGTAAAGGTCTGAGTGTTGGTAGGTTTTTGTTTTACTGGCTTCCAGACACTGGTACTGAGGGATTCCAAACGTGCCTGATGTGGGCAGGGTGGGGGCCCAGTGCCTGCCTTCAGTCTAATGCACAGAAGCACTTATTTGGGGGAAGCAGAGGTCAGAATTTCTGGGTTTAATCTCAAGGATAGAATTATCCATGCCACCAGAGCTGCAATGTTGTTAGTAGTTTCTATTTTAGTGATACACAGTGTGAACTGGTTTGTCACTTCTGGGCCTGCATCTGTTCAAGGATGTGAAGAGGTGAGATTTTTATGGGTTTTTTAATGCCCATGCAGTAAAGCAAAGAGAAGTGCTGCAGTTAGCAGTGTGTGAGCAGCACCTCAGCATTTCAGGGTGTGCTGTGCAGGGCCTGCAGTCATGTTCAAATCCAGTGCCCTGTGCTTGCTCAGCAGTGTAAATGTGCAACTTGAAACTCAAGTCCTAGTACTCAGGATAGTAGTTAGATCTGCATCCCTAGATGGTTCCCCCAACAAGAGCTGTTGCTAGCACTATAAATGTTAATTTTCATACCTGCCAAGGAAATACTGTGACACCACCTTCTACATGTGGCCTACACTATTCTGGTTATGATAAATGAAAGTATCTTCATTTATCCTCTCAGAGACAAAGAGGTTACTGTGTCTGAAGGTTCTTGGAATAAAATAACCAAACCAACACAAACCACAAACTACTATTTGATTCAAGTTAGTTGAGTAATTGCCTGTTTTGTGCTTTGCTATCAATGTTAAACTAACCAGCTTTCATCTACATTATATCAGGTTCTATTACAGTCAAAGTACCTGCCTCTCTCAAAGCCTATTTACAGTTGTCTGGAAGAAAAGTGGATGTGAGCTCAGAGATCCAGTTAAAAGAAACCCAGCGTGCCTCCAGAGATGACCATGTAACTCTGAGTGGTAAGGCTTACTCATCTTGGCCTCCAATTAATGTCTGTCTGGCCCTAGTCAAAGGTATCTGCATTGCCTTGTAAGTTTATTGCTCTTGGCTGCTCCTTGTTTTGTCTGTATCAGGTCCAGAGGTTTGCTTGTGCCATTGTACTCCCCACGTTACTAGATGGCTTTTTATTTAGCAAATTACTTGGGAATGCAAACAACTGCTTCTCTAACAAAAGCCTTAGAGCCAAATTTATCCTTGGCATTATTCCACTGAATCTGTGGGAGGTAATTCAAAGCTGAATTTGACCCATTGCTTTGTTGGCTTAGACAGTCCCATACATTAAGTCACCAGGGGATGCCTATTAAAAATAAAAGATGTTACCACTGTCTCTGGTGGGTGGGAGAGGGGACAGAAGAAGTGATGTATAGGGCATATTTATAAATGTTCAATAGTGCAGGACAGGCTGAGAAGTGATGGTAGGAGACAGCTAGGAGGGGAGCAGGAGCAGCTGGAGCATAGAGAATGTGCATGGAAAGGTGTCTGCAGTAACAGGGAACATTCCTCTAATGCAGTTTAAATTGAACTTGGGAGTCCCAAGTTTTGCTGTCTCCTCCTTTAGAAAGCAGTTGTACAATTCATTGTCAGGGTGTGTGTTTCTCTCCTCTCCAGACGTGTCTGTCCAGAAGTGAAGGCTGTTGCTGTTCCCAATTACTTAGTTTGCTCAGGAGAAAACAGTAATGTCCTGTGTCTGGAGGCTCCAGCTTTGTTTCTGAATGTGTTATGTCAGCACGACCTGATCTGATAGCAGATGGGCTGAGGCTGGGAGTTTTCCTTTGTTTTAAACCTAAGAAAATCTGCACTAAACTTATTTTCCTCCCCCACGTAAGATGATCATCTCCTAGTCAGGAAATGTTAGGAATGTATGTTCTTAACATGTAGCTTGCTTAATAAAACAGTGGCATATCTCTTTCTGCCTTCAACAGTAACTAGCTCTTCAATTTACTAGTAGTTACTGAATCCAGGTTTTTAAAAGCCATGGTTAGAAGTTCTCAGTTCTAGAAACCTGTGGAAGGACCCCAGTTTCTAGGAAGGCTCTATGGAATGTATCACCTCAGCAGTGAGCCAACACTTCTCCCAGGGATTGAGGACCACTGGCCAATCAATCACCTTTGACTGTCAACTTTGTGAAGCTGAGAGCTTTAGAAAGATAGAGCTATTCAAACATCCACTGAATGGCTTCTCTCTTGTCATGACCCAGCCAGTGTCCATGCAAGACTCATTGCTGGATTGGATGCAGTTCCTCAAGCAACCCTTCTGTGTGGAAATGATCTCTGCAGCTGGAGCCAAAAGCAGCTCTGATTAGTTAATCCTCCAATATACATGTCCTAAGGGTGTGGATACTGGCAAGAACTGTGCAGAGGCAACAGCATTAGGCCACTGATTATCAGTTGTTTGAAGGGGTTACAGCATTGCACCAAAAAAATATTAAACATAGATCTCAATAATATGAATGAAAAATAGACCCTGGAATGGATTTTCTGCATGATCCAAAGCAACTAAACTAGTGCTGACCTGGAGTAATGTGTCTCCATCTGTCTTCATGACAAGGAGATGCTTCCAGCTTCTGTTTATCTTACCTCTTGTGAACAGGGTGTTCTTTCTTCAGGCCAAGCACAGGTCCCCTCATTCCCAACAATCTCTTCTTCAAGTTGATATTTGAGAATTTTCTTGTACAAGTAGATTCTGAAAGAATTAAAAGTCATTTAATACTGTTTCTATACAATGAAAAGATCCACTGTTGCAGTTTTAGGTACAGTCTATAGCTGTCCTGCTTGCAACTGAAGAAATGAAAAATGGAGGCAGGAGAGGGATTTGGTCAAGTGGAAAAAAACCTCTCTGACAAGAGCATGGCAGTTGAGATTTTTATGCTTCTGGGCTCAAAGGTTAGTTTAAAAATAGATGTTTCTTTCAGAAACTTGCCAGTTCTCATGTGGATAACACAGGGACCAGCTGCTTACAGGAAGCTGTGCTTCCCTCTGGGAATATTGTGAGAGATGCTAGAGAGGAGGCTCTACAGTGGGAGGACAGGGTGGAGTTCTGGGACTGAGGTAAAGATGTGGCAGGTCTGTCACCTGCTGCAGGGAACCTTTCTCCTGCTGTTCTGCAGCTGTGATGCACATCAGCACCTACCACATGGCTAAGGAAGGCTACAGTCCCACCAGCTGTCACACTCAGGGGTTTGCAAGGTAGTCAGGGAACAGAGAGAGGTTTATTCAAGCAAGAAGATGACAGGCTGGAGTGAGTGCTCTAGAGATGGGCATGACAGTGTGAAAAGGTGTTTTGCTCTCTTAGAAAAGGGACTTTTCCTGCATAACTGGGACACTTGCTGAGAAAGGGAACTGAAGAGCAGTGTCAGGGAGTTGACTCTTCAGAGTCGTTTACAAGGACAAGGCATCTGTTTCCATTGGCATCAGTAGGCACTCTTAGAAATAGGATGTATGGTATAATGGAATTTGTTATAAAAACAGATTTTTCATGCTAAGTGCTGGTGCAGCTTCCATCTATGAAAGGATTGTTCAGCTGCCTAGTTTGAGTAACTCCCATCATTTTTGATGGCAATCATGTCAGGGCATTCTGCTTCCCCTGGCAGAGGGTAGGAAGAGGATTCTGCTTAGCCCTTGCTCCCTGATATATGCCAAACTGTGTATCCAGGGCTGCCTGTATAGAAGGCTGTAGAGATCATTAACTCAAACTATAGACAGTAAGAGGACTTGTAACAGGCTGAAAAGTGACAATATTCAAGCAGAATGTTGAGAGGAGTATCCAAAAGTGTCAATATTCAAGCAGAATGTTGAGAGGAGTATCCAAAAGTGCCAATATTTAAGCAGAACAGGAGCCTTGG
>JAOEGS010017516.1:14064-43547 GCA_025447755.1 Corythornis vintsioides
CTGCCTGTATAGAAGGCTGTAGAGATCATTAACTCAAACTATAGACAGTAAGAGGACTTGTAACAGGCTGAAAAGTGTCAATATTCAAGCAGAATGTTGAGAGGAGTATCCAAAAGTGCCAATATTTAAGCAGAACAGGAGCCTTGGAGAGTCATGCCAAAGGGGTTACATGTGCATTGAAGGGAAGGGTTAAAAATCAGTCTTGATTTATATGCTTTTTAAGGCCATTTTCCTAATAAGTCCATTTAAGTTCAACTTATGAAGATAGGAATAATTACCTGTGTGGGCCAAAGGGGAGGAATGTTTCACTAAAAACATCAGTAAACAGGAAACAAGAATATTAAACAGTTACAAATAATAAACAGTGTATTAACATGAATGTTCTGTAAAACTCAAAATAATCCCTTGGCTTTCCATGGCATTAGTAATACTTTGCTGGAAGGTGTCCAGTTTTGAGTAGTGTGCTTCAAAAAGGATGTGGACAAATGTAGAGGCTCCAAAGGAGAACACATGATCAGAGGCATTAAAAAAAAAAGATGATTTATAAGGGAAGACTGAAAAAGAAAGTGTTGTTTTTGTCAGAGAAGCCTGAGGGAAGATAAGATTCACTTTTCCAGTGTGTAAGAAATTGCTGCAGAGATGAAAGAAATAAATTATTCTCTGTCCACTGGTGATGGGACTAGAAATTAGGATTTGACTTTAAGGCAAAGAAAACTTAGTTAAATAGTAAAATAAAGTATCTAGTGGTAAGCACTTGTCTGGTGAGGCCACAGGACTGTCAGGGCTGCAGAATGTGAACAGGCTGGGTGAGAATCCTGGGCTAACTGCAGTGCAGCCTCATTTTTCCCTCCTGTCCTATCTTTGTGTGACCATCTGCTCCCACCTGCTCCCAAGGCAGGTTGAGAGGCACGTGGGTGGATGTCTGGGACTCTAGGATGCAGCAGTGGGCACACTGCCACCTGCTGCCATTGCTGGCCCACGGGTGACCCCTCTGAGCCCACAGGGACCTCTGGCAGAAGGATTTCTTTGGATCCTGGTAGCCAAAGGTGGCCATTTCCAAAGCTGATTGTCCAGACTATCTCTGGTGCCAGGGACTTATCTGATTCCAGATATTTCTCCATCCCTGGCCCCAGTTCTAGTGCCAAGTTCATATCCAGTGGCAACCTTTGACCTGATGCCATCTATCTGCTTGGTGCTGGGCGAGTTTTCCCTTTGGCAGGCACTCCCTCCAGCTGGTTTTCAGCACTCCTGTGAGTTCCCTTGGAAGAAGTCCCACAGTGTCACAGGTGCTTCTCAGAAGCAGGGGATGTTTATCTGTGTGTTGTACATAGAATGATCCTTGCTCTCAAGTTGGCCAACCGACCTCTTTGTATTTTTCCATCCTGTTGCAAAGAACATGCTCTTTGGGAATGGTTGTCTTCTCCAAGGCCAAGACATCTTGCTCAGTTTCATCCTGAGTGACAACAGCTGGAGCAGTTAACAGGATTTTTAGCCCCCTCAGCAGCACTAGAGCTTTGCTAAGCACATCAGAGCAGTCTCCCTCAGAGCCATGTCTTTTGGTGACCTTGCACACAGGGAATAGGGCACTGCCTTCAACTTGCTCCTTTCTTCAGATGTCTGTCCTGTGGATGGAGAGGAATGTTGAGCTTCTTTTAATAACTGCATTTCTTTTAATACCTTCAAGTCTTTTCACTGGTTGGTCCTACAAGTGGATTGTGGTAAGAGGAAAGGTGCTTCTCACAACAGTCATTCACTCAGGCACGTGCTGAAATAATAAGGCTGAGGTGAGGATTTAGACAGATATTTCCTATCTCTGTCCTCAGGAATAACTTCTTTCTCACTGTTCACAGAATGGCTTTGAGGTGCCATGGGCTCACCCTGTAGGATTGCTTCAAAGGCAGTGTGGAGGGAGGAGCTGAGTGCATGAGTCTCCCCACTGTGTACAAGGATTTATGGATGTGTGGAACTGCTTCTGTTAAATTCTATATTGGCTACTCTAAGGTAATTTCTGTGTGGAATTCCAGCTTTAAACACAAACACAGCTGAAGCAGGAGTGAAAAATGGGGGGCAAGAAACTTGCTTTTAGAAGGGCAATAACTAGAAGAGCTTGTACTGAGGCAGTCTGCTGAAACTGAAGTGTCTTCTGAAGCTCCCCAGCTGTCCAAGCACAGCCCTCCTCCTCCCATTGCCCAGCTGACTTGGGTCTGCTGCATCCAGAGCTATCCCAGAGTACCACAATCTGCTGCCGTGTCCCTCCCTCTTTTCTCTGTTCTCAAGACACGTCCAGATTTTCCTTCTTTCCTAGAAACAATTGTTATTGACTCTTGGCCACTAGAACTGAGTGGGAAGAGCTTTGTTTTATGGTGTCCCTGTAAACAATGTCCCTCTGTGAAGCCTTAATCCTTAAGCAGGATCTTGAAGAAGCAGAGACAGCCCCAGGTTGTATCTGGAAGAGATTACATTGCTTCAAGTCAAAGAGAAAGGTCATCCAACTTTTATAACACACTAGATGGGATGCTGTCCTGCAGGTTTTTATTGGTTTCAGCTTGCCTTTAACTCAGGCTGTTTCACAGCCTTTGTGAGATACACCCCCAGTGAATGACATTTCATATATGCTCCTCCTTGTGGTTTATGGTATGAAAAAAGAGCTCTCTAACTTCTGCAGTCTCCGGGAAGACAAGTGAATAAACAGTCAGCACTTGACTCTGTAAAATCCTGCAGAGGTGTTCCCTACCTTTAGACACCACAGAGAGGAAAAAAGAATATTAATAATAAACCAACAACCAACCTTTTTCCTGGGCATGAAGTTAAAAGGTGCCCACACAGCATACTGGGGCATGTCTCTTCTCCTGAGGTCATGCTGTTGGCCTGACTGGTTTGGAATGTATTTTTTCCTCTCATTCTCCACCCAGCAGGCTGTTGGCTGTTGTGATCTGATCATGCTGGCAAAGCCATCCTCCACATCCACTTCTGTTCCCACAGCATTCAGCCTACAGGCAGTGTGTGCAGTTAAGACCAAACAAGCTGTCATCAAAAGGTCTCCACCTAAACCTTGCTGCTTGATCAGTGCCTCATACACAAACCTGCTGAACTATCTTCAGCTTGATTTGAACCTGCTACTGGTGATAGGCTTCAGAACCTGCACATGGCTTGTAGATCTTCATCCCTGGGGAGTGGAACTTGACACTCAGTTTCCTGCTGGGAATTTAGTATTTTCTCCATTCCCTTCATAGGCAAATCTCCAAAAGAAGCATAAGGAACAAAACATTTTTTTCTAAGTTCACATAGCAAATGCAAAATGAGAAACAGAGCTCAGCCAACAGAGCTTTAAAACAGCTCTTGTTAATTTGTTCCTGTGTATCTTCTCTTTAACTTAGCAGAAGCGTGTAGGCAGTGCCTGAAGCTGTTCATTTCCAGGGCTGATTCTGTGCTGCCCTGCTACTTGTACAGAAGTACAAGCCATGGGGACCAAAACATGAGAGGATCTGGGACCAAACACTCTAATATGGACTGTCTGCCAATATCTCTGCCCTACATTTGTGTTCTTTCTCCCTGGAAAAAAAAAAGCTGTATTTTCAGTGCTGTACAACTGTTAGGGGACCAGCTGAAGTTTTCCTTTACACTTCTTTGTTGGTTCATGTGTTTGACACTTGGAGGCTGTTTAGTGCTTAAAATTCAGACTGATCTCATGTTTTAAGAGCTACCTTAACACAGATTGTTGTTTTCAGTTCTGTTTCAGTACTCCCTGATACAACACTACTGCAAATCACTGATCCAGGGGAGCCTTCTGAGCAGCCAAAGCTTCAGATTTTAACAGATCTCATGTACATTTGTCCATCTTTGTGATGATCATCCTAGTTTTAAGTGCTTCATTGGGTGGGGAGTAGAACTGTGGGTTCTGCCTTAGAGCTGGAAGGGTACTGAGTGACTGTGGCTGCTGCCTGTAGCAAGCAGGAGTGCAGAAACTGTGCTAGGACATCCACCCACATGGGGATCCTGGAAAGCATGTAGCCTGAGAACAAAGGACACTGAAATGCCTCTTTGTTCTGTGGAAGAACTCAGTCAGTGTTGGACACCTCTGAAAACCCCTCAGCACCTCAGCCTGCTGGTGAATTGATGTGGGTTTGGCTTGTACCCTTCAATTAATCCCACTCAGAGGTATCGAAGTGCTGAAACACTAGTGAAAAGTTCTGGCACAGAGGCTTGAATTGGGGAAACCAATGCAGTGATGTCAGCTGGAGTTCTGCCACTGGTTTTGATGTGGCCAGAACTTAACTTCAGCTGTGTTACAGGTCAGAGCAGAGCATGTTTGTAAAGTTGCTTCAGAATCTGCTTCCCTGCCATCCCTCATATGCTATTCCAGGCTCAAATTAGTTCTAAACTTAGAATTCACTCAGTCACACGAATGCTAAAGTAATAATAAAAGATATTTTGTAGAGATAAGCCAAAGTGAAGGTTGAGCTTGTGATAAAAGGTCTGATTTGGCAATTAGAAGATGCCAGTTTCATTCCCAATTTGGTCATAAATAGTCTGTAGAAATCTGGAAGATCACTTGCTCTCTCTCAGCCTCCATTTCTTAACTGTAAAATGAGGGTAAGGTGAACTTTCTCCTTTGCCTATTACACTGCTCTGAGCTTTTCAGAGCATGGCCATGCTTAGGAAGTTTGTGAAACAAGTAAGATGGTAAATATTTCATGCTTTGGGTTTTTTAAGCCATTCTCATAAAGCTGGAATAGTCACAACATGTCTGGACATCTGGAAAATCAGGTCTTATGTCTCTTACTCATGACTCTTGTCAGTGTTTACTATAAAAATAAATTACTTAGCTAGATTAATATATATGTAGCCATATATATAGTGTTTGCAGGGCAAGGTTTTGGTAGTGGGGGGGTCTGCAGGGAGCTGCTGTGAGAAGCTGCTCTGTCCAAGGGAGACCATGCCAGCCAGCTCCAAGATGGACCTGCTGCTGGCCCAGGCCCAGCCCATCAGGGATAGTGGCACCACCTCTGCAATTTCATAATTAAGGGGGGAAAAAGTTGCTGAGTGACCCGGGAGGTGGGGGTGGCAGCTGTCCCCCTGCACCCATGGGGAGAACTCAGACACTGTCTCCTGGAGGAGGCACCCCCCACTGGAGCAGGAAAGAAGGTGAGGGGTCCCCTGTGCCCTGTCTCTCCTGTTGTGGAGAAGGTAGAGAATGGGGGACTAAAGTTAAGCTGGGGAAGGGTTGGGGGGAGGGTAGGTGTTTTTAAAATAATTTTTTATTTCTAATTATCCTGCTCTCATTGGATTGGTAATAAATGAAACTAATTTCTCCAACTTGAGCCTGTTTTGCCTGTGACAGTAACTGGTGAGTGAGCTCTCCTGTCCTTATTTCTACCTAGGAGCCTTCAGTTCTATTTTCTCTCCCCTGTCCAGCTGAGGGGAGTGACAGAGGGGATTTGGTGGGCACGTGGTGTCCAGCTAGGGTCAACCCACCACAATCTATTTCCTAGCCCATAATAAAAAACACAATATAAAAACCCCACAATTTTATAGTAACAACATACTATGGGAAATGAGATTAATGGGAAAAAAACTGTATCAAGAATGAAATGGCAGAAGCCCCACTTAAAGATGTGTTTGCTAGAATTTGTACAAGTCTTTTAAGTATTTACAGGGAGCTTGAAAAAAAAGTCCATGTGCAGATGTGGTTACTGTCTGTCAAACTCAACAGAACTCTCTTTTCCAGGTCACATGAATCAAAGGGATGAAACAGACAAATGGATTAAGGCTGACACACAAAATGGCAAGATATCTTTCAAAAGCCAAAGCTGGATCCAGTCTGTCAAGCTGAAGAGTTGTTAAAGGTGAAATAGTCCAAAGACATTACAAGAAGAAATTGTAAAGGAACATTTCCATAAAATTATGAAACTGTTGCTATATATTCTTAATATAAAAGAGAAACAATATTAAGAAGTAGGTTATTTTTAACCCAAGATTTGCCTGTGCCAGTGGCTGGTGCTTAGCAGGCCTGGTTTACTTTTAGTGCCTCTTAAAAACTACTTATCTTACATACTCAGTTTGTATCACTTGACCCACTTATTGTGTCAGTTTAAAAGCTGGTAACTGTCAAATAGTTTGGAGTCATCATTTAAAAATAAAAAGCATTTTCAACATGTACTGTTTGAAAATACACTTCCAAGATCACATGAGTTTACATTTTTAAAGTAAATGTTTCAGAACTGTGGGAATTTTGGTTCATGCCAAATGCAGAGAATTTTCTTCATATTATTTGGACCGTGGGTGGGATAAAACAACTTTCAGAACTATAGTTATATATAGTTACATAGTCCTCTTGTTGGGTGTTTGACCCCCAAGCCTCTTCTGCTTGCCTGTGGGTGCTGTAGCTGTGAAGCTACTTCCATGAGCTGACAGAACTGGCTCCATCCATCTCATCCTGAGCCACGGGCTTGTGGATAGAACTCCAGCTGTTCATCTGGAAAAAAAAAAAAGATTATAAAATAAATACTCCAAAGTGCAATGGATCTGCCTGATTTCAAGGAGAACACTCCACTCCCTGGACTTCAGACAAAAGTCATTTCCCTAAAGTCAAAGCTGACAAAGGATGGGAGTGTTGGCCTAAGAAATGAGAACTGTGATGTTTGCTGGGCAGGACTGTCAGCTCCTGGAGGCAGAGGAGGGAGGGGAGGGACACGTGTGCCCTGTGCAGGAGTGTTGTGGAGGGTTTTGTTGCTGTAATACAAACACCCAGTAAAGTAAATGGAGCTTTTAAAAGCCTTTCCATACGTATATTTGGCACCTCATAACAGAAGTACTCTGTTTGAAAAGTGAAACTCCTGCCAACTGACTGGACGGAGAGTAGCAGAGAAGAGTTTGGTCAGCTCAGGTTTTAAGTTGTGTGTACGTGTGTATGTACTTCAGATCTAAGGGTGTGTTATGCTTTCCCACAGGATTCCCAAGGGGGCTGTAAATGCCCCTGGCTGATGGATCTCCATAGCCAAGGGCAGCATTTTTACTATCATTCAGAGTGCTTAAAAGCTCCACATTCTGTTTGCATTTGCATGTGCTGTTTGTTTGGATGAGGTGGGCACTGATGTATATAGGAAATTATATGTCTTTTGAATATAAACACTAATATATAAAACACTGCTAGTATTATTACTAAAAGCTTAATCTTGCTACTTATTAGTAATTATTATACTTTTAAAACATAGGAGATTAATAAATGGGTAATGGTTTTAGATTTCCTGAAAACTTTCTGAAACTAATGATTTCCATGCACTGGAAAGAAGCACCTCTAAATTCACAGCACATTGAAAAATGGAGTGGTAGGTATTTCACAAAATCAATCCATTTAATGTTTCCAGCCAGAATGCAAAACTCATCAGCCCCTGTGATTAAGGTTGTGCTTTTGGGGATTTAAGGGTGAACATAGTCAGAAAATAATGTTTCTTCCATGTTGAAAAGAAAGCAAGTTCAGGCTTTCCTATTCTAAAACTAGCTGGAGCTAAACATTGGGATTGTTAGTTTCTTGCTTGGAAGAGTTTAACTAAGCCGTCAGAAAAACTGTGCTGCCACTAAAGCTCCTCTGATTACATCCTTTCCAAGCTAATCATTGTAAAGAGCAGCTCAACCTTTAACATAAAGGTCAAGAATGAGCTGAAGACAGACAAAGCTTTGGGAGCTCCCCAAAGGCATTTGAGTGATGTCTTTTTCTGCTGCAATGAGAAGAAACTTTGTCTCTAGACAAGGAAAGATCAGTGGGTTATCAGTTATCCTATCAAACTAGGATTTGAATAGCAAATCCCATGGGGTCTTTTGGGTTTGATTTTTTCATCCATTTGATGAAAAAATGTGTTCTTACAACTGGTGAAAGTTTATCCTTTAATGCTTGTCTCATCTATGCTCCTTTGATTATCCTGACCCCCCTCAGCAGCCAGCCAGCCCACAGGTCAGACCTGCAGATGCACACACATCAGCTCAGCCAGAGCACTGACCTCAGCCCGAGAGGCTTGGCTGGGAATGGAGACTGTGGATCTGCAAAAGGCTGTGGAGAAGCAGAGGACTGTGCTGGAATGTGCACTTCATGCCTCAGGAACATTGTACTTGCTGAGAACCAGCCCTGTCAAGTGTGAAGTTCTGTGAGAAAAGACATTCCTGTTTTACCTGGAGCTACCAATATTATAAGAGATGTTGTGGGAATTAAAAAGGAAGATAATTGATTAGGCCATAGAGTCACAGAAGAAATTAGGTTGGATGGGGCCTCTGGGGATCATTTAATACTGGTCTTGCTCTAAAGGATCCAACTAGGCCAGGCAGGTCATGGCTTTGCCAGCTGAGTTCTGAGTATCTCTAGGGATGAAGATTGCACAGCCTCCCTGGGATCCTGTTCAAGTGTTTGACCAGCCTCCTGGTTAAAAAATAGCTTATTTGTATGTCATCAGAACTCTATATAGGCCACTTGTCCTGCCAGTGAACCCTTGAAGACAAGCTGGCTGGGTCTTTATCCTCTGATCAGTTCCAGACAGCAACAGAGTCTCCCCCAGCCTGAGTGTTTTCTCCTTGTGACTGAGCACAGCAATTCTCCTTACACCTCACATGCTCCAGCCCTGTAGCTCTTGCTGGCCCTCATCTGCACTTGCTGTAAGACACATACACCAGTACCTGTCTGACTGGGGAGCCTGACACAGGTCTCTGGGGCTGAGTAGGCAATGCCAATGGCATAACAGCATCGTGTTGGGGGAAAAAAGGTAACACCAAACAAAACCTGTTACACCCAATGGTATCACAGAGGCTCCAGAGTGGTTTTCAGAGCTGTGTAGGAAGGCTGTAGTAACTGTGTAGGTTCCTACTTCCATTTCTTTCTCTGAACACTCTCTGTGGCACCTCCAAATATTTTTACCCATTCCTGGTTCACCTGCTTCTTTTTGACTGACATTACCTGTAGTCATCTCCTGTCTCCCACTCTAAGTGTTTTGTTTCTGAGAGGGCAACAGGCAGCAGGCAGAGCTGCAGAGCCTGTGGCTGTGCTTGGCAGCTTCTGTGATAGATGAACTGCTTATAACATCCAGCACACCCATGACCTCTGTGGTCTCCCTCAGCATTTTGTGGCCACTGCCCCTCTGCAGTGTTAGGACACAAACCCAATGTGCTAGAGCAGATCAGGCCTGCTGAGTGAGGCACCCTAAAAAGAAGTTGGAACTCTCTTCCCTGCCTCCTTTCCAGGCAGTGTCATGCAGCAACTGTGCTTGCCTTCCTGAGCTGAAGAAACTCAACCTACCACTTTGAGTCTTCTGAACATCTTTCCATCTCCTCTGGGCTGCACAGAGCACCCACCTCCCCTCTCCCTGGCTCCTGCACTCCAGAGAGCCCTAACTGCTTGTTGGGAAAGAGCCAGCTCCCTCCAGCTCCCATCAGCCTGCTCTGGGGGGTCACAGCCACAGCAAGGGAGCTCTCCTTGCTGGCCAAGCAAAGAGGGCTCCTTTTCAGCCACTACAGGATATATTTTTTTTAAGTCTAACAGACTTTAAATTGAAGTCTAAGCCAGACACACTGCTGAGCCCCATGAACACAGGGCTGTAGTTGTTCTTACACGAGGGAGGCCTGTGCATTGAGGAATGTATGCACAATTTATATGAGCTATAAGCTCGAAGCTATAAAATTAAAATCAACTCATCCAAGTCCAAATTCCTGTTTTTCATGGAAACTGCAATGTATGGTGGGTGTCTGAAGCATGTATAAGGGGAGCTGTTTCTATTTTTTTGGAAGCTTAGGCTGTCCCATGCCTGGAGCTACAGTTGATTAGTTTGCCAGAAACAGCCATTCATTTATCATCAACACATGGCAAAAGAGATCATTTGTTTAGATCTACTGTACTGTGACAGAACCTGCTTTTTTATTTATATGGTGTCTTAAATGAGCACACTGATGAATAGAAGCATTTCAGCAAATAATTACAATTACCTTTGGCAAAGCAAATATCTCCTGGTACATCAGCCAAATGTACTGGCCCAACCATATGGCTTGAGCAGCACTGGAATATCTAATTGAATCCTTGCCCTAAGAGTCAGTCCCTTTTGCTAAGAGGGGATAGGGAGGAAATACAGTTCTGCATCACAGTCTGAATCCTCAGCCTTTCCAAAATACAGAAATGCTTGACTGGGTCCATTATCATAAAAAGCAATGGTTTTGAAAAAGACTTTCTGAGATGAGGTTACAAAAAACAATCAAAAGGAAAAAGTAATGGAAAATAAAAACTTAAATATGGGAGAATATATATATATATATATAGTGCAAATGCAAGTGAAATTAAGCTGAAGAGGCAAGTGGGGGCAGGCAGCTAATGAGAAAAACAGAAGGTATCTGCAAGGCTGCTCCAGGTTACAAGAATTGATAAGGTTACAAAAAAACTGCAATATTCTGAGGTCTGTGTCAGCTGCAGTAGTTGTATCATTCATGGCATCCAGTTCAAGTGCACACCATGGCTGGAACATGGCACTCCACTCCTGAAGAGCAATTTACAGCCAGTGAGAATCAGCACTGGGCCAGATTTGCTGCTGCTTCAAGAGAAAGCTTGACTCAATCCTAGGCCTTTACCAAATCATAGGCAGGCTGTCTTCATTTCCAATTACATGTGTATTGGACTCCCTTCCTGCCTTGAGGCCTGAATATCTAATAACTATATAAGAAATAATACCTAAGAAATATCTAAGAATATTCTTACATCTAAGAATACATATCTAAGAAATTCTGCTCTTTAAAACCAGCAGCTCTTGCAAGCTCTTTTCTAACCACCAGAAAACACAATGACAAAACAAAACAAAAATCAGAATGTTCTCCAAATGTATTGTAGTTATTAAGAACCACTGCAGTTTCTGTTTAAAAGGCCAAAATTGTACCAGCATTTGTTGCTGAGTCACTTGTTAACAGAGTAGTCATGAGTTTAAAAGAATTGTAACTGGTTTCTTATGAGCACAGGCAAGAAAGAAGGAAGCACTGCTCTCAGAGAACAGCTTTTGGTGGAAGCAAACTGTCACAGGCAAGATGCAGTTTGGTGAGAGCACAAGGCCAGCTGGTGGGGGCTTCTCAGGCCACAGCAGATTCCCATTCTGCACCCAGAAATGTGACTAGAGAGCCACAGCTTTCTCAGCACTGCAGCTGACTTGCACTTCAAAACACAAATACCATTCAAAGAAAAGTATTTTAAATGGTATTTGTGTTTTGAAATTTAAGAGGAGTATTTTACAGGGAAGAGAAATGTTTCTCTAAAGATTCCAGTGTGTTGTTTCTTGTAGGGTTATTCCCAAGGGAATCTCAACCAATAGAACCTTTTCCTTACAGCAGCCACATTTAAAAAGCCTTTTCCTCTAGTAGAAGAAATCATGCACCAGGATCCTACACTCCCATAGGTAGATTTACAAACTGGGTTAATTAAAAGCCCCATTAGCCTCCAGATGCAGAAATCTGCAGCAGGATAATCAGGCTACAGACTTTTCTATCACTTCAGAAACTGGAACCAGACTAGAATGTTGGCAAAAAAGTTTTGTAAATGCTACCTGATCCTGGAAAGAATGGGCAATTGTGCTCATCACTGTTTCCTATGAAGCTGCACTGGACTGAAGCTTGAAGAATTTTCTGGTTCCATATGTTTTCTATTTTAATCTAATGCAAGTAGGGAGAAGAACGTGACAGAAGAGATCTGCCCCAATATTTGCAATGCTCAGGCTATTGAGAGATGTCTGCTAGGACTGGCCAGTGTTGAAATAATGGGGAATTCCTTTGGCAAAATGAACTATACATGGTTTATAGATTTTGTAGGGCAACTTTAAATTAAAACCATATTTCTTCTATTGCTTATTTGGAACCTAAGCCACTAGCATGTTTAGTTCTCCAGATGAATATGATTTTTACCTAATGTTCCCTTCCATCTCTTTCAGTGAAACCTCTCTGAAATGTAGGTTTCACACCTGCAGAATGCACATGACACCTGAAACAGCCTTTTCTTCTACACTCCGTGGAAGATGTCACTGAAGAGCTGCTGCAAGGTGACTAACTGGAGAATCACTGCCATATTTTCCTGTGCTTTTCATGTAGTTAATGGCAGAAGATAAATTAATCATCTTTGCAACACTGGCTTTGAAGCACAATTAAAAAAGCTTTTTCTGAAGTGTGGCACATACAGGATGTGGAGGAAAACACCTGAATCTGGCTGTGAGCTCCCTTCTGAATATCATTCCACCTACTGACAGTTTAGAGTCTGACTGAAAAGCCCCTCTGCCCTTGCTGCAGCTAGTCTGTTCTGCAGCCTGCCCAGGGCCTGGGAGGCTCTTCATGCCTCTTGGAAAGCAAAAAATCTTCAGTGCTGAATTATTCTATGTGATCTATCCACCTGATAGTTTTTGTCCCAGACTCAAATGGCATGAGTGGGAGTTTCCTATCATTGAACATAAGGTGCAAAGACTGAGACTGAAGCTGGCAAAGAAAAGAACACAGCAGAAAATCAGGCTCCAGAAAGTAAAATAGGCAAAGTTTGTCTAGTTCTAAACATCACAAAAAGGGCAAACAAAACACTGGGTGGAGATGTGTATTTCATGGTTGCTTTTTTGTTTTGCAAAGATCTATAACTCTCCAGGGTTTTCTTTACAGTAAAAAATAACTGGTTGGGAAATTCCTTGGCTGAGTCAGAAGAGTTTAATCAAGACATTTGGAGAAGCCATAGCATATGGGACTCTGAGGCAGAGGCATAATCCTGGCTCATCCTGCAAAGGCCACAAAAGGGTTTCTGAGAAGCCCTGTCAGCTCTTTCTTCACCATGGCTCACCCAACATTCACTGGAACTTGCACACATTTTGTTCCTACATTTCACTTCTGGAGGAAGATGTATAAGCAAGCAGAGCCTGAAAGGGATGACACACTGCTTACTGCTCTAAACAGGGATGGGGAGTCCCAGGAAAAGCAAGTCAACAACAGTAATCGAGGGAAAAAAGAAAATCCCTTGAGGCTTAATATAAGCAAAACTAAATCAGAAAGTTAGGAGGAAATGTCATGTATTTGAATGAAAAATGAAGTTCATTTACAGTCATTTTTTCACTTACTATTTTTTCATATCAATCCCTCAAACACTTTCTGTGTCTAAGTATTTAATTAGAAGTAGAGGCTTTAAGAAGGAATTTTTGACATTAAGAAAACTAAGTCAGAGAGAAGTAAAGAAAATAAAAAGTAATGACAGCAGAATTGTTTGTGGTGAGACAGGGGGAAATAAACCAAGGAGGGTTAGGAAAGCATGAAGCACACTGGAAATATCTTTGAAGTTATTAAGCATTTGCATTGGTCTTGTGGTCTCTTAAGAGGACTCTGAAACCCTGGAATGGTTTAGCAGGGAGTGCACTATCTGCAATGGCCCTGTTCAGAGGGGGGGTTAGAGCTCTCCTACTATCAGGAGATCAGGAGACAGTTCAGTGAGGAAGCTGGATTATGTTGTGGTAAAATGACCTGTTTTTTCCAATGGTAGATACAAAAAAAAAAAAAAAAAAAAAAGAGTTTGCCTATGATACCTTGAATCACTCACTGTAACCACACAGCATTTTGAGCACAGGCCACATCTACTTCTTGCATGTACTGTCATTCAGTCACTAGGAAACAGGCTCCCACAAACCCCTGGAATGAGCTCAAATACAAAGTGCAATGGCTGAGAGCATTAGACCCAGTCATTTTTTCTCCCTCGTGTTCCCACTGCCCTTGAGGTGATACCCTGTGTCTGCAGAAAATTCCCTAAAAGGACATTGCCTGCCATATGGATGAGGTCCCTCTTTCTTTTCACTTCTAGCTCATGCTGGATTATGTACATACCCACACCAGGCCACAGGAATCCTTAAAGCAGCAATATGGATACCCCCTAAATACAGGAGCAAGATGGCTCAAGCCAGATACCTAGCATGGCACCATGAAGTCAATGAAGAAAAAAACTAATTAATTAAGATCAGGAAATATCCTCTTACTTGGTAATATTTCTGCAGGACAGCATCCTGAGAATTGGAGTAATTGGAGCTGCTTACAACCTTTCCAAAGACATTTCAGTGCTCTGTCAGTAAGATGAATGCAACACAAGACATCCAAGAAGTGGAGATAAGAGCAGGCTGCAGCCAAGTGCTGGATACAGGTATCAGTCATCTGTAAGTGAAACAAGAAGACATGCACAAGTTAGAAGATTATTGGATAGTTGAAATTAAGAAAACAGCACAATTTTAGCATCTGATTTGTGGGAAAAGTATGTTTCAAAATACTTTGAGCTAATAAAGTTTCTGTCACAAGCAGAATTCTGAGTCTCTGCAAGACTCTATAGGAACCATCACTTAAATATCAGGAGTATATCAGGGATTAGTTAACTGGGATTCCAGAACAGTCTGAAGCATTGTGGGGTTTTTTTTTCACCTACTCAGAATGGTTTAACTTTCCCAACCTCAGAATGTTGCATGTGGCACACATAAGCCCTTAGCCTTACCTGCATTGTGCTTCCTAAACTGGGTTTAGGAATATAGGCTGGGACCTCTTTCCACTCTCCCCCTTCTCTGAGGTCCCCTTCTAGTGCCTGGTGATGAGAGGGGAGGGGATCCTCTGGTTTCTGTGGGGCCTCAACCTGGTTCCTTTCTCTCAGGGACAATCTCCCTCTCACATTCCCTGATACTCCTCAACCTCTTTACTGCATCCTTCAGCTCAGCCACTTGGCCTAGCAGCTCATCCACCTGACAGAGCAGATCATTCCCTTGGTCACTCCTGGCATAGGGGTTGTCTTCACCACCCTCCATTTCCAGTGCCAGGCTCGGTCCCTCTCCGCAGCCAGAGGCCTGAGCGCCGCCATGTTTGCTGGGTTCTCTGGTGCCCACGGCTTTTCTAGAACAGCCTCCAGTCTGGCAGCAGCCTCGACAGCAACCGACACCTTGCAGCTCAAGGGGCAGCTGAGATGAGAGCCACTGACCCCTTAGAGGGGCTGAACTCACCTTGTACACTGGCAGAGGCTCAGCACCCTGCTGTCCGTGCTGCACCCCCACAGAGACACCCACAGCCCCTGCTCACTCCCCTGGGCTCTGTGGCGGGAACTTTCCCGCCCTCCCTGAGGCGTCTCCCCCTGGGGGCTGCTCAGCAGCGGCTGGTGCGGGCTCCGCCCCGGCTCCCTCAGCAGCTGCCCACTGACGGCAGCCCCAGCACAAGCAAAGGGATTTACCCGGCGTGAAAAAAAGCCCTTAGAAGAGTTTTTAGACTTTATACTAAAGACCTTTTTAGAGATAACTGATTAAAGTCAGTGGAGTGCAAAGCAAGATGAGGGTTTCACCTGCATTAAACAGCCAATCTCATGTGAATCTGTAAGAGACAAGGAGGCCAGATGAGGCTGGGACCTTGGGCTCTGGAACAGAAAATCAGCATTAGAGATGGAATTCTTTGTTTGTATCAGATTTATCTATATGGTCAATTTTAAGATATGCACTAGATTAATAATTAGATGTAAAAATTAATAGACTAATATTCCTAATGAATAAAAAGTTGCTGACTCTAAAGTAATTGGTATCAAATGCATTTAAATGTGCATTCATCATACACTCAGTTCTATTCCTTTTAGAGAGCTGAATTACAGAATTCACTGTCCATCAAACTGTGTCTTCAGAACTTTGCTATTTAAATAGCTTACTTAACCAGGGATTTTTTTTCAGTTCTTGCTGTATTTTTTCATCTTTCACACAGCAACTTCATTTTTTTGGCCATGAAATAAGAATTACTCTTGAATCAGGTTTACTCCTTTGTAAGACTCAGAACTGCACTGATTAATATTTTACAGTATCAGCATTTGCAAAATTACTTGTACTTGTCCTAGGTATGCAGAAACATGTCTGGGGGGCTTACTGCACTTTCCCTGAAGCCAGTGGAATGATTAAGCTCTTCTAATTTTGGAGTAACCTGCATAGCAGATGCCAAAACATTCTTAATGGACATATGTTTCCATATTGAATTTTTCATGTGTTCCCTTGTTATGATTTTTAAAAATTATTATATTTTTATATATAATATAGCTGATGATACAGGACATGACTGTCAGATAGATTAACAAATACCCTCTGGACCAGGTTCATTCTGACTTTACTTACTTAACTGACCATTTTTAAACAGCCTCTGAGTGGAAAATATTTCCTTCTTAGCAGCTGGATCTCCTCAATTTACACTAGAGATTGCCAAATGATTCGAATGACCCATTAGTTTTACATCCACAGGTGTACCCATCTCATTTTATGGAGCTGAAAACTGGATTCAAGTCAAAAAAAAGACTTGTAAACTTACATGAAGGTTTATTTGGAAGAGTCTTGATGTTCTTTTCTGAAAATAGTAGGGTGTTAGCAGTTGACAGATCGGCTTTTTAAGTGTTTAAAGAAAAGATACCATCTAGGAACAAAGCATTGGAAGGGGGTTACTACTAGGTCAGAATCTACTTCTCATTCCCATTTGCAGGAACTACAAAATATGACCCAGTTCATTCCTTAACTAAAAGCCATCCTAACATTCCTTAATACTTTCCCCTTGTCTCTCTTCCCATGATGCTGTTTTACAATTCACTGATAATCAGAAACTTTGCCAATTTCCAGCCTAAATGTATTTACTGCCATTTTACAGTAGATTCCCTAACTGATGTTTGTAGGAACTCTTCCCTGTACTCACCATAAAAAACAGCCTAATGAAGTCTCCCTTCCATAGGTATAAGTTATACAAATACTTTGTAAATTTTAGTTTCCAAAGGACTTAGTCACTTCGGATTAGAATCCTCAAAATAATTTAGCATTGATTTACATCTCTTGAGTTGAACTTTTAGGCACTACTGCTATTTTCAAACTAGCCACTGCCATGCCATGTAAAGCCTCAGGATTAAAGTTCTCATGCCCATTTTATGCTTTAACAGGGTTCAGAAAGAGCACTGGAAAATATAAAGCATGAAAACAAAGACACCACACTTCAGAAACACCCCCAAATCCCACAAGCTGTGAGAGAATCTGCAGGAAGTATCAGCAAAAGTCCTTCTCTCTTCACCCCTCCTGAGACATCAACCCCTGGAGGGACAAACTTTTACCTGATACAGCACAGAGACCTTTATGTTGGAATTGCAGCCATTAATAAAACACCAGACACTCAAAAGTTCAGCTGCCTTTCCCTGAGTTCTAAGTTCTCAGACTTGGCTTTTTAGGCTCAAGGAAAGGCAGCTGAATTCAAGTTCTGATTTCTAAAATAGTTGAGCCCCTTGTAGATTTGTGACAAGACAGATGGCAGCAGGTCCCTTGTCTGGATGAAATACTCAGTATTTCCTTGCCACAGCAATCCCAGAACTATTGCCCTGTCTGTTGGACACAGCAGCTGATGGCAGCACTGCAGGTAGTCTGGGACATTGCAGAACTCCTGAAAGAGAGCCAAACCAAGCAGTGAGGTGACCTGCCTCCTCTGGTTTCCTCAGCTGATGATACATTTACATCAATCTCTCTCCACTTCAGGAGCTTCAGTTTTTTAGGTCCCTTTATTAGTGGTGAAACCATTCAGCCATTGCCTGTGACTCACTAGAAGAGAGACAAGGCTGTTTTCCATTGCTCGTCTATGATACTACTTTTCTTTAGACTAACATTCAAAGAAGATCCAAAGTATATATTAAAATACATTGAATTTGTATCCTTTAAATTGAGCACAACTCAGAACATAAAGGCTTATGCTTGAAGGACCAGCCCCAAATGCATTTATTCTTGTGCTCCCTGCAAATACCCATTTTTGTGTATATTAATTTTCTGTTTGAGGTTTTGGTTTGGTTTTTCCCAAAATAAACAAATGACCATCTCTGTAAAATTTACATTATTTTCTTGGAAAGGGCTGGGTAAGAATCTCAGGACTGTCACTCAGTAGTATCTGTTGACCTCGGTTTCTATCCTCATTTTTAGAGCAAATTCATAGATATTCATAGATATTAGGGGTTGGAAGGGACCTAGAAGATCATCTAGTCCAACCACTTGCAGAGCCTACTGCCTTCAATTCCAGCTTGTCTGTAAGTCAGATAGTAGCTCTTTCATACATCCTGTAAAACATTATTTTGGAAAACAACAGACCAAACTGTTCAGTGACCTTTCCCAGGTTATAAAATGGAGTGGAGATAACATCACACAGATTATCTAACCACAAGAGTTGTTTACAAAACACTTTGGTGACCTGCAGATGGCAAATTATGATAAATAAGTGTATGATAGTATTATTATTACTCATCCTATTAAGAGATTCTATCTTCTACATGAGTTTTTTACTTTCACATTTTTTACTTTTACCATGTTCTCTTCTACAAGGCCAATTGAAAAGACCAAAGGGACAATATGACCAACTCCATGTACTTTTCATCTTACACTGGATCCTTAGATCTCTCTGACAGATCATATGAACAAAAGCTGTTGGCAAAAATGCATGTTCAGGTGTATATTTTAAATAGCATCAAAGAATTCTTCTCTTGAAGAGCCTGCAGATGTGTTAACTCAAGAACCAACCTAAAACTTACTTCATCTCGTGCTGCCGTGGGTAGAAAATTTGTCTCAAGCAAAGCTTTGGCTTCAGTGAGAATCCCTCCTGTGATGTCCAGATTAAAACCACAATGAGATGCATTAAATTTGTAACCAAGCTGATCTTTCAGCTCTGCTAAGCTTGGCCTAAGGCCAGTTTCATTTGCCATTTACTGGAATGGAAATTCTACCTCTAAAGGGGTATACTCTATACCTCTAAAGGAAATACTTATGTGCTAAATTGAGTAAAAAACACTGGTTGCATGAAGCTTTTAAAACTGGCAAGAATTAGTCTTGAGGCAAACAAAGGGCCACAAGTCTAAATAACACTTGTGCATGCACAGACACACAAATGCACTATTTATCATGCAGAAATATTATATATTTATCAGTATGAAAACAAAACCTGCAGTAAGCAGACTATTGCCTCTGACACAGCTATCTTTTCCTCATGTAAAACAGCAACTCAGACACTAAGATGATTCATCTGTGGAAAATGTTAGCTTTGTTATGACCAAAAATTACGTGATTCCCTGAGATTTTCATCTCACCTAAAGAGATGCAAAGAAACTTAATGCCTGAAATTGGTTTCGTAGATCAGAACTGTAGAACTTTTTGTTCTCACTAGCTTCTTTTTTTTCTGGCTGCCAGTATAGGTGTAGCAAGGCAGTGCTTCTTGGGCTCTGGGTTTTATTTACAAAACTATCAGAATGTCAATGTTGTAACCTAGGAGTGGTTAGAGGGGATAATTCAGAGTTTATATTCATGGGCTTCTGCACCTTTCCTATCTCAGTGATGGCTCTGCAGGCTGCTTGTTACCTAAAATACAGAAACAAGACCAATAACTGAATGTTCTTTAGCCATGTGTAAGAGAAACTGCCCTCCCTTCAGAATTAGGCCTCAGATGTGATGATTTAATCACTACATTCTCAGCTAGGGTATGTAGCACAAGCTGAAGCCAAGATTTCAATGCCTGTAAGATATGTTTATCTTGTTTTTACTGGCATAGTTTGTCTACATACATATTTAAAATATCCTTCTAAGTTAGGTTCTGTATTTGCTCTTAACTTGAAGTTTATCCCTATCTTATTTTACAAATAGCACTAAAATTGTGTTTGCAATCAAAGGGAGTGGAGCTTTGTTTGGTTTTTTTCATCTCTGTACCCTGGTTCTGTGCCTATGAAGAAAATAGAAGGGGTTGTGAAGATAAATAACTTGTTTTACTGGGAACAAGCAAGAGAATTAACACTGTACAGTCAATGTTAGTCTGTTTATATTATTTTTGTTAAAAAAAATAGTGATTTTGTAACTTTACAGCAACTTACTTTAACAATGTTAGCAAAGCCCTCTTAATATGCATTTTCTTTTCATGTAATTTAAATATTCCTTATATAATCCAAGGATAACCAAGACATGCAGCACATGACGGTGCTACTCCCTACATATTTTCTATGAACTTGTATCTTTAGTTTCAACTTACAAAAAGAAACTTGCCTTTTTCTTTTCAGTTACTTCTAACCTCTTCTTCTTTCTCCTGCCCTCCCTAGATCCATGACAACATGGCTTCTGTACTTCCTACAGGTACTCCCTGCTGATGCTTTCTTCCTCATAAAGTTCAGATTCATGCAGCAGACAATAAAGACAGAATGATATAAATAATTATTTTTTTTCACAGTCTTTTTTTTTAACTTTATGTAGAGAGACAACTGGAACAGTTTCTTAGCCATAAGCAGAACACAACACAGAGCTGAATATTCTCCTCTGAAAACAGCAGCACTGCCCTAAACAACTGTTCTGTGAGGTACACAAGATGCACATACTTGGTCATTGTTTTGGTGCAAAACATGGAACTTTACACAGAACATTCATGAAAAGCAAGTCAGAATTATTCCTAAGGAAGCAAATCCTCAAGGCCTGACGTGTATGGTGGATAATAAGATTCAAGCCAGATGCATCCCTTGTGGTACAGCAACAACTGACTCATTCTTACAATATATGGCTATAAAATGATGGATGTTGGAGCTCACAATGGAAAAAATGTAGAAGCTGAACACTGGGATTATGTGGTGGCATTGCCTGCACCTGCAGCCTGGTGATCTGCAACTCTTTATGGGCATGAAATGGATAAATCAAAACCCATAATATATGCATTTCTGTTACACATGGTTAGCAGCAATTCTCAGTTCCAGAAAATAAGTGCTCTTACTTGAATGTAAATCCTCTCTCCTTAACAAGATGGATGGTTCTTTTTCCTGCTGTAAATTCACCAACGTTTCTTGTATTGTTCTGAAACACAAAGCAGGGAACCTAAGCAACCATATGGAATCCATCAAATCTCCATATGGATTCAGGTAAACTTCAAGCAATGGCTGATAAGGAATTTCCCAGTTTAACTGTCCATTTTGGAAACAGCCATCTCCTTCCTTCTGAGTTCTCAACAGCAGTCCATTCCATGCCCATTAGATGGGTAGAGACATAAAGAGCAGAAGTGATTGAACAGCTCTGTCCTATTCCCTCAGCCATTCCCTTATCTGTTCCTTTTATGGAGATGGGACCATCCCTCTGATCACCCCTCTCACCCTCTCTGAATCTTTGCCAGTTTCCAGTGCAAGCCTTTACCCATAAAAAGAATCACAGTAACACTGAAGAACTGATGTTACCAAAGCAAGACAATAAGCTCTAATGAATCAGAATTCAGAATGTACTTACTGCTGTGATGATAGTGTAAGGCTCATAAATATTTGGATGGCAAGTCCCATTGCTGACAGGATTTTAAAATAGCAAGTTAATAAATCAGAAACGTTAAAAAATTATAATTGTAAACCAAAATTCAATCAATGTGTTAGTATTGATAATTTTTATGATCATTGCTGATATTCAAAAGAGAAACTATTTTCTCATCATGTAACTCCATAACTTACCATCAATGTAAATAACTCTTTGTGGCAACTTCAGTCTACATAGTCATTAATTTCCTGTTTGATTACTTTATAAATATATTGGCCCTGAGAAACTTCCAAGTTCATAGGCTAAGTAGGAAATCAGAACCCTAAACAAAACATTTTAACCTAATCTTTTAATTGTCAGAACAATATCTAGCTTTATATGGCCCAAATGCAGTGTTTTAATTTCAAAACCACTGTATATAGTAATTCTAAAAAGAAAAACAATGGAAAAAAGTTTAGTGAGATCCAACAGATGTCTTAGAGTATTTCAAACATCTAGCTTAAAATACATGTGGTCCATTTCCAACAGATTAGTTTCATGACTAGATAGGAATAAATTAGGCATCTGATGTTTTTGAAGGACTTTGCAAAAGCTTTTAATAAAATAAAAATCTATTCAGTCTTGAGAAGATGCACATGCATTTCTTTCTTAGTGAAATATAATTTGATTATTTTAATCATAGTGATCATACAATTTATGCTGCTAAGGACTATGTGTTTAGAGGTATATTGAGACATATTTCTGTGTCACCAAGAGATCATGATATGTAGCAATATCTCAGCAGCACATGAGGAACCAAGTGTGACAGACTAAAAAGAAATCCAACTATTGCATGGGTGCCAAGTCATCTGAACAAAGCATTTGGCAAGTGACTGACTAAAGAAAGCAAGACCTGAAAGCCCACACCAGTGATGGGAAAAGCATATTTTAGGTAAAAACTGGTGAAGCATTTGTAAAGCAAGAAACACACAATAAACCCATCAATTTAGACTTCAGTTTGCACAGAAATACACTAGGAATTGAGGCTCTTGTAAATTTGAGAGTCAATCATAATTCAAAAAACTTCATGGAAGGAATGAAAAAAAAAGGGAAATAAATGAAAGAGGAGCATCTCTTGTAAAATTAATACATGCCATATAGGTGCAATGAAGAATGAATAATGACATACAGAGTAAAATTTCTTCTGGACATGGTCACTTTTGAGGGAACAGAAAGATTCCCAAGGAAACACCAAGAAAAGAGGTAAAGTTTTACCTGAATCCCAGTATCAGTTATGGTTTTGCATTCTGATATAGAAATTTCCTTTATTTTTCCATGGTGGCCATGTGCTCTTAAGCCCTAAAAAAATCCAGAAAAATTAATTTTAAAATTCTATACATGTAACTACACTTAATATGTTAAGATGGTCAATAATATCAAATGTTTGTCTATTAAACCTTCTATCTAAGAATTACAGCACTTTTAAGACATTCTCTTCAGCAGAATACATATAGTTTATGCTCTGAATTATTTACATGGATTAAGATTTCTTTACAGAAAGAATTCAATTGAGAAAGCGAAAACAAAATTCTTTTCCTACATCTCAGAAAGAAAGAAACTAAAGTAGCATGGTGTGAAATACTTCCCCAGGACTCTCAGAAAACAAAATACACTTGTAGATCTCCTCTAAAATTGGGATTTGAAAGAATTTTTCCCATTTTATTTGTTGGAAGAGCCAAATAATATTTGCTATGACCAAATAATATCTAAACATCACCACCTTTGTGACCTGCAAGCCAGGAAGGGCTTTATGGCCACAGCTATTGTACAACATCTGAGTCACATTCACAGGTGCATGAACAATCCCCATATTCAAGACAACAGGGAGGTGAAAACTTTGGTAAATTCCCATTTTAGGAGTGCAAAAAGATCCGGAGATGTTTGGTGATTTTTACTGCTTCTACACCAGGAAACAGGAGCATGTTCTCACACTAAACTCTCTAATCTGAAGGAGAAGGAAATGTTGATTTTGGAAAATGTATTTTGACAGCTACAGCAGAATATCTCTGTGCTTCATATCAATAAACTTCACTGGAAAACAAAGCCATTACTTTATGCCATATGGTTAATAAATTATCTCCAATTAGGCAGTGAACAGCACTGCACAGAGAGGAAATATCATTTTGAATAAATAAGCAGATGTAAATAGTGTCTGGAATCCAGATGTGGACCCTGCAGTGATAATGCTGGGAGAGTGTTGCTGGAGTTCAAATTTTACAGATTCCTGAAGCCTCACAGGCTGGATAAAAACAAAAAAAAAAAAAAGGAACAATGAAAGATATTTCCAGTCCTGGCTACTAAAGAAAACAGATAAATTGACATTTTTCTCACCAGATGCAGTTGTGGGGTGACTGTGACTTTCAACAGTTTCACAGACATCTAAAATTCAATTTTTTGTTGATTAGAGCAGCCCTATTCAGGAAAAAAAAAATACATTATGCACTTAAACCCGCAATGGGTTGATGTCAGAACTGGAATTCCTTACAGCAGAGACTGAGAGCAATAGGTGTGATCTTATGGACAGAATTTCTGCTTGCATTTTTCTCTATTTAAAAGTGGCACCACTTTAAGGTCCTTAATAATGAAATATTGAAGAATATGATACAGATTTTTTTGCTACATGACATCTAATGCTGCTTCAAATTTAATTTATAATCATTTTAGATGATTAAAGAGACACTGAATGACAGAACAGCTTTTTTTTTTTTAATGAAAAGTCATTTTTCCATCACAGTGCAGAAATCCCTGTCTGATTTTGAGTATAAAGCAAGCCACAAAATTTAGTTTCTGTACCTAACACCATTTGTAGTTAGACCAGACCATAACTTATGAAATATCCTTGTCAACATTCCCTGACACTAATTCCAGACAACAGGGCTTCCATTGTAACCAAATGTCCTGTAAAAATATTGAACCCCATTTCCAGCATTGCCAAGTACCTTTAATTTCTGCTGATGTTTATTATTAGAGCTCATAAAACTTTTTTCTTAAGCTTTATAAATCTTTCCCTCAGTCTCACTGGTCTAATTTTCTAACAGGCTATTTACCACAGAATCCCACTAAAAATGCAAAGAAACTACTCTAGATAAATGTGGAAAGCAAAAATGTTATCTTAGGGGGTTTTCCCCCCTCCTATTCAGAAACTTGTTATTAAAATATTAGTAAATATTTATGTTGCAGCCTGGACTTCAAAACCAGCCAGGATCTGAATATCATGAAGTACAAAAATATAAGAAAATAAAGTTGAACTAGATGTTTATACATCCATAGAACTACTCCAGAGTTCCAGTGATTACAGATTATCCTCAGCTTTAAAGAGTAACTACACACAGCAGACAGAAAAATCTGTGCAGAGGATATTTCTCTGTATACTTCCTATTTGCTTTTTATCTTTGATTTCAGAAGTGTATCAGGGTTGTTCCCATTTATGAAGTATTTTCTGGCAGGGGTTGGACTAGATGATATTTCTAGGTCCCTTCCAAACCCTAACATTCTATGATTTCTAATAGGATTTTTTCTCTCTCTTACACTGCATTAATTCACCACTGATATTAACTTCCCTGAGTCTACTTCAGGGCATCTCCTCTTTTTGTTGCTGGCTGCTCAGAATTGAACTACATTTCTTCAACAATTCCTTTGATTATTCACTTTAAACACCATGGGCCCCATTCCAGGGAGTTTAGAAGAGTCAAAGGTGAGGGACAATAGTGAGGGATGAGGGGTTAGCTACTGGGAAAATGGTTTCTTCAGAGTTGGCAGGCAGCTTTTTCAAAGAGCATCTTTGCTCTGTCACTGCAGTTTTGGTTTCTTAAAAAGTAAAAAAAAAAAAAGGGTTTTCTTGATGTTGTAAATCTTTTCATTGCTCAGTCTTTTTTATGTTGTTCATAACCAATTTCCATTACTTAAAGGATGACAAAACCAGAACAAATGCCCTTGCCACTATTAAAAACAAGTTCTTGAGACTTAAAAAATGTGTTGTTCTAAAAAATCACCTTTGAATACAGAAGGAAATATTTTCTGAAATGTAAAAGGATTTACTCAAGTAACTGAGTGAATAAATTAGTGTAATTGTGGTGGGGTTTTTTTATTTAATGTTAGATTTCTCTAATGAGAAAAGTACAGCAACTTCTTCAGCATGCCACCAGCTTCTCACATGCACAGAGCTGTCATCCTCTCCAATGGATGATACTTGGTTTTGTTAATGAATGGTGTTTAATTTATTTAGCAAGAAACATAAGCAAACATAATTGTTAAACAAACAATTAATGACTTGCCTTATTCTAGGTTGCTTTTAGAAGCTTGCCTGGGCATTTTCTCTCTGAAAAATGCATAACTTCTTCAATAGTACCAAATTCTGAATAGATGCAATGACTATTTTTATTCCATTTCCAATCTTTCTCTCGAGGAGAAGGCTCAGGAGCAGAATAATAAACTTCTCCAAACATGAGGGAGACTTTTAATGCACCTTTTTTAGCACTACAATTTTGAATTACTATGAGTCTACAGGGCACTGTAATGTATTAATGTTTTACTAACAAAATCTCTCAACAGGGACAATTTTAAGCCTCAACACATTTCTCCCAGCTGCAACAAATTCCCTGAATGACAGATCATAACATTCACTTACTTGGCATCAGGGTGACTACAGAAGAGGGAGACACCAACAGTGCAAAGAAACTCCATTTTGATGAAGTCAGTCACACTGTAGACACAAATCTGCAGGAAAATCTGACTCTACTACAGCTTTTCTCCTCTCTCCTTCCTTTAGAATATGTCATTGCAGTAAATTCTGCTCTGCTTTGCTGTCATTTGAAAGAATCAGAAGGGAAAAGTTCTTCATCTGAGCCTTGCAATGTGATCAGCACCAGGTAGTGCTGTTGGTCACTGCACACAAACACTGTGCTCTCTGCTACAGCTCTCAAGTAATACTTAACCTTCTAAACAGAAAGAGACCTCAGTACAACTCCCTCTATATGCTAAATGAATAACATCAAGTCAAAGCACACAAATAGTAGCTTGTTACAAAGCAGGCTGCTAGATTTCCTTTAAACAAATAATCTTTTAAAGATCAGAAACTGTATGAACATGGGTGAATGTTATTATTTAAAGACAGCAAAGAGCAGAAACCAAAAGAGATTTGCAGCTAGGACAGCAACCAGATCAGGAATTACTGAAATGATAAATGGCCAATTTCCAGGTTAATTTATCTGTCTTGTGGGAGAGATAAAACTGAAAGCCTTAGAGATGCAGAGTAAGGAAGAGTTTGACTCACTGCCACGAGCTGTGGTGTGTGCAAAGCAGAGGGAGAAGCAGCACAGCATTTTAAAAGAGCAGCTAACACAGCATTTTAAAAGAGCAGCTGTGGCAGAAGGGGAAAGAAAAACATTCATGTTGAACAGACATGGTGGGGCTTTAATTCAAGGCAGCAAACATTTCATTCAGGCACAGTGTTCTGATATGTTAAGTGATCACATTAAATGAAGTCGTTTGGGATTTCTCAACCCTCTTTATTTAGTTTTTGGGGTTTTGGTTTATTTTTTTCCCAGGCCTCCTCAAAAGATACAGGCATTTTAATTACTTTTTTTTTTTCCACATTTAATTACTTTTGCACAAACTCTGTGCTAGAGCCAAATACTAAAGTTCTTGGTCAGCAGTGTGTTTACACAGGGACTGAGGGAACAGTCTCTAGTGCAAGTTTTCTTCATGAGGTTTCTCCTGGATTTCTGTGACCAGTGACACCACTTTGCTCCAGTAGTAAAAGAAACAGCAGAACTGGCTCTGAACCCTGCACACCAGGCAGGACCTGCCAAGAACATCTCATGTGGAGGCCTGGGATGTTTAACCTGGCTCTCTCCCTCACTATTTTGCTTTCCAGAGTCTTAGCAACTTGACACATTGAAGACACCTTGTTAGTAATTCTTTCACTAGCAATTATTTTCTAGCCCACAGTGTAGAGCAGTGCCTCTGCCAGAGCCAGCAGTCAGGACTTGGCACCACAAATTCCAGCTCAAGAAAAACACCATTTTTACTAATACAAAATTTGCAAAACTTTTTCTTTCAGTTGTTCTCAGGTCTAATCATCCTGGAGCAAAAACTTTTTGTTTGAGAATATTTTTTTTAGATCAGTAGCCAAACTTTCTCTTTCTGATAGTTTCATTTCTCTTTGAAATGTGAGAATTGTCCAGTGTAAGAATTATTTTATTGAGTGCTGCTTCTACATGGGCTAATACTGTTTTATATATATTTCTATAATATGTTTTCATGACACTGCAACTCCACTGCTTCATATTTCTTTATATAAGGTTTTAAACTAATGAATTTTTATTGCATTTTTTCAGAAAGCCTAGACAAACAGTAAACACATTCTTCATTCTTAAATCAGAGATAGACAGACAGATAGATAAACACCATATTTGAGATGCTGGTTCCAGAGAGATCAATGAATATTAAAGATGACATATTTCCCCAAGCTTCAATCCCAGCATCAGTCAGTGATGGAGATTTAGGTAGGTCAATTCATGACATCTACATTAATTTAAAAAACAAAACAAAAATAGAAATGTCATCTTTCCACTTTTGTTACAGAAATGTAGAATAGCAAGTACATTTTTGTAATAAACCTTGATAAGCTTTTTTTTTCAAGGGGCTTATGAAAGTAAGAACTGCAGAGCCAGGGAATTATACCAGAGTTTGCTACCCAGTTTACACAGACCCTGCAAGGATGATACTCATAATGCACAAGTCTCACAAATATTACAATGAACAGCAGTTAAATTAAATCAGAATATGGAAACCAAGGGGCTGTATTACAAATCAAGATGTTTTCAAATCAGTTTGATGTTGACTCATGGCCATCTGTGAATCCCTCATACCCATTCCTTAACATATTCAGAACATTAACATCAGAAATATGTTGAAGTGTAAACATTCTAGAAAAACACTGCACTGGGCTATGGTACCTTTGTGCTCTTTCTGTGCCAGAAGCATCAGTGACATGAATACAATTAGTCAAATTCAGCTCTCTTAGCTCAGCTCCTGAAGAACCTTGTTGCAAACAGCCTTATGCCTCCATCACTGCTTCTAAAAGAGAAATTCAGGCTATATTTATAATGTGAGTTTTTCCTACTCCATACAAGTCAACATACAATTTATATTCAGAGATTATATTGTAGTTTGGCAGAAGTTAAGAATGGTATCTTTTTTAGTAGCATTTTAAACCCCAAAAGGAATCAGAATAATTAATGGGTCAATTAGAAAGATGCTGCTCTTTGGAACTGCTGAAAAACAGACCTTTCTGGATAAAAAAGTCTGCTGGAGATCAAGAAAAATTCCATTAGTTCCAAGACTCAGGTATGAAAGCATCCCAAAAGACAGAGCTTGGAAAGCATATCTAGAAAGCATCAGAACATTTCAGGGTGATATTTGCTTTAGTATCTTTGTTAATTTAGGGAACTAATTAAAAGGAAAATGATCTGCTAGCTCAGAAGCAACAGTCACAGGCAGTATTTGTGTGTAGGAGCTGCTCTGTCCACATGTATGAAGTGTTGAACTGAGTTCTCACTTGATTGTCTCACGAGTCTCTAACTCATAATACACACAAAATTAAGTAGAAAGAAAACATTCTGGCCAAGTTGAGGTTAGAGAGCTGACTAAAACTTGGGTGTTTTCATGCAATTCCCATCTCTGGTATGTTTAACATTACTTGTACACTCTGCCTTTCATTGCATTCCCAGTATTTATTCCATATTACCATAGGAATAAAAAATCAATCCTCAAATTCCACAGGACAGAATCATACTTTGGCCTGTATAGTTTGGTGCAGCACAGAGAATCACTGCAAATCCTAATTCTTGGAAGCATATGGGTAGGAGCAGAACTCATAACAGACTGATAAGCTGCAGGGAGCCTCAGTGTGTGCCCACGAGCTGTAACTAGAACTCATAGTTCATCACTCTGCAGGAATTCCATCACTGGGGTAGTTCTGGTGTTGTTTCACACCTGTAAATTTAAGAAATAGAGTAGTATCATTAATTTGTATAAAGTCTGTAAGGAAGGCAGAGCCCAGCAACACAGTTCACTGAATTAAAATTAGAATTAGAATTAGAATTAGAATTAGAATTAGAATTAGAATTAGAATTAGAATTAGAATTAAAATTC
>JAOEGS010017517.1:0-12260 GCA_025447755.1 Corythornis vintsioides
TCTGCTCCACTGACCACAACTCTCTGAGATCTGTCCTTCAGCCACTTCCCAATCCACCTTATTATACTGTAGCTAAAGCCACACTTCTCAAGCTTGTTGTCTATCCATTATATCCAGCAACGTATTTCAACAACCATATTAAACTAACCACAAAAAAACGATTAACTTAAAAGCTACTAGATTCAGATCTTCAGAGTAACAAGCAGATTTTGAAGCTTACTGACAATTCAAGGGAAAACAGTATTTTGTTTTGCAGTAATACCATCTTTGTTATTTTCTGGGGATATACAGTTACCCTTACTCTCAAAGAGTCTTAACCTCTGGAAGAAGATGTACTGGAGTATTCTTGCTCCGTGTCATATAGCAGCCTCTAATTTCCTCTGACGTCAGTAACATTACTTGAGGTAAACATGACTGACTGACCTTCTGTATTCTTTCTCAAGCTAGTAATCTTGTCAGTAGTTGAACGTGTCAGCCTGTAACTCCTACTTTACACATGCAGAAAACATTTCAAGGAGTGTGGTAAATAAATACTTTCTTTGGATCTTGACACGAGTGCCTAATCCAGAATATTTAATAAATCAAATTATGAAAATAAATTTACATTTTGAAATGCATAATTATAAAGTCAGAAATAAAATGTTAAAAATACATTTTAAAACAATAAACCTGCAAAGATGTTATTCTACTTTATTGCAATTTATGTGTTACACAGGGACTGATTTGCATGCTTAAAGATAGATGTTCAGAGCATAGAGAAGCTGGGATATTCCTATAGGGAATGGCAAACATTTTATCTTGTAAAACCAGCTGGCTTCCAGAAAGACACTTGAAAACCAGAATCCTGAAATGACAACTAGACTTCTTCCTATAGGCACTTCCTATAGTTGCTCCTCCTCCCCCAATTAATGTAATAGCTCTGATGGATAATTAGATTGTTATATTTCAACCAGCTGGAGGTTGTTAATGTGACCTTCAGGCTTGTGTTTCTGTAATCCAAGTGCTGGTTTAGTGCAGCTAAACTGAGCAATCTTGACAGTTTTACTTAGCAAATTGTTAAGGTGTGAAAACAGTGAACACATAAGTGTAATTGTTGAGGCTGCCATAGGCAACCTCTAATAATTCAGGAGGAAAAGTGAAAAACATGAAAAAAGCAGAGAATCAGAAGCCTGCAACTCAGCCACACGGAGGATGCACTAATTCCAAAGAACAACAAAAGTCACTTTTTCTGCTTCCTGAGGACTGTGACCAACAAAGACTTTATGGGTTGAGGAAGGGTGAGAATATTTATGCTTTAGCTGGTAGCTGCACAGTTCTAGCTATTTTCCATGTGTATTAGCCAAAACCCCAATTGCTTTGTATGTTAAATTGTGCATCTCCTATTTGTAGATCCTCTATCTACACAGTAAAAGTTTGCAGGGAAGGTTACTTTGGGATCCCAAAACTGTATTTCAGCATTTGGAAAGCCTACATTTCAGATGAGTCAAATATTTGTACTTCCCATTGACTTCAATAAATACAAAAATGCATTAGTTTTTCAGCTCTGCAGCAAAAAGGGATGAGAGTAAAAGGTTAAGATATGCAGCTGTGAAAAGATTTATCCTGAAATCTGAGTTAATAATTCAGATAATCCAGATCTTGATGTTCTAAAAACTCAATAATAGATCTGTAGAATTTCTCCCACAGCTTCCACAAGTAATCCGAGAATTAAAACAAATTTAAGAATGTGTAACTCAAAAGTAATATTTGCATAAAATTAGTATTTTAAGAAATAAATAAATTGAAAAATGTACTAAAAACTTGTAAGTTATCAAAATAATAATAAATTGCAAACTTCATATTTTTGTTTCTTATAGAAAGGCAAAAGTAGTTCTATGAAAAAAAGTCCTAGGGGATCTTAGTGTCAAGATACTTCACTAGGGTCATGTTTCAAATACCAAATTTTCATTTAATAAGGAAAGTGGCCATAATGATCCAGTATTTCCACAAGATAATTGTTTTGTCAATACTGTTATATCCCAAAGTAATACATATTAGCTTTAATGTCACCTATAGGAGCGTAATACAATTGGAAATAGTGATTAGAGTAGAGGCCATTATGCCAATATATAAACTGTGAAATATAGTGAGAATTTATTTGAATTCCACTGTTTGGCTTTGTATGAATAATGGACAAATACTCTCTAACACAGCACACTCATACTACCCATGATAGCTGTTTAGTACACCTGGCAGCTACTGACCATGTGTTTTTTTTTGGTCTGTGACACAATGAAAATCAGAGAAAGATGTATACAGAGATTTAATAAATAATGCAAACATAATTAACTTCAAGGGAAGTGAGAAGATCAATTTCAAAACTTTGCTTAGCATTCAGTTATTGTGCCACTGGTCAAGTTTGGTATTTAATGTCACCTGAAATATTGAAGAGAATGTATTTCAGCTCAAAATGTGTGTAGGGACAAAGTAATAGCAATTAGAAACACACAGAAGATAAACTATTATCAGTTCATATTCACAATTTTCTTGCTCAACTTTTTTCCAAACAGTTACTTGAGAAGACAGTTAACATAGCTTCTGAAAAAAAACCCCTTCATTTTAGTATTTTATTAATAGGATATCTATACTCTTCGTGATGTTTTGCTTTTGGTCGGGTTTTTTTGAGTTTTGGCTTGGTGTGGTTGTTTTGTTCTTCTTCTTGTGCTTGTCTTTTGGGGTGTGTTTTAAACATTTTCTTCCTTAAGACTAAAATGTTGACTACATACAAAATGTATTGATTAGTCAATAAAGCAGGGCATAGATAAAGTGTGCAATGATTTTTCTTTCAACAACTGTCCATATACACATACTGAAAAAAGACTTTACTCTTTGCCTTATATCTTTAAGTCCTCCTGCTATCTCCAGTATTTTACTTTTCCCCTTTTCCTTTACTGATTCTGTCCCAAAGAATCTTGAATATCTCTTACTAGTACATACTTCCAATGAGATTATCAGAACAGTGACCAACATGTTTCATTAATTTTAACTTTAATTGAGCTTGACAGGATATGAAAATCTTAAAAAGAATGGTTCTGGTTTAAATGTAATCACGTGTGTATTGATGTTTCTCTTTGAGTTTTTTTTTGTATACCAAACATTTCTGGAACATAAAGGCAAATTGCTAAGAAGCAGGTTCTAACCTACAGCTATATTTCTCAATAATTATATACTGACAAAGAACCACATGCTGTATTTCTCCTAATGTATATTCATAACTAGTTATTTTTTTCCTTATACCCACAAGAAAAAGATCCTCCTCATTACAAAAGACCATCCACAGTAAAGGAGAAATCCCAAATGTACTTTAGTAGGATATGTGTAAGTTCTGCTTGAGCAGTTCAACAGAGTTGTGAATTTGTATCACAGAATCATTACTGATCACATCTAGCAGTGCCTCTTACAAGGATAATTTTATTGTTAGATGGACATAATTTCTCTCTTCTGACCTTTTCAGATAGTTTTACATTTTCTTTGGGTTTGCTTGGTTTTTGGTTGGTTGGTTGGTTAGTCTGTTTGGTTTTTGATGTAGATAATAGTACAAATAAAGATGAAATTAGAGTTATAATATTGTTGCTTTTAACACAACCTGTTACTAGGATGTTTTAAATCCAGGAAGTTAGTTGTTTTCCAGTTACCAATCTGTATTTTAGGATGAAGCTCACTGTATACTGTGTTTGATTTTATTTTTTTTTTTTTTGTGCTTAGCATGATCTTTCTTCAGTAGAGTTCAAAATGTCACTGGGATAGGATTTTCTTCTTGAATTCATAAATTACAATATATATTATGTATAAGTGCAGTATTGACACATTTGTGATGCAGGCCAAACGGAACATACTAATGCTGTACAGAATAAGGGATTTTAAAAAGGCTTAAAATCATATTAATATTGCTGTGGCAACCATCATGATTATAGATTGTGAAAGCTGTTTTCAGAGTTAATAAATACCTTTCATTAAAGAGATATTTCATGAGTCTGTACTTGTTCAGCTCTGTCAGCTGACCACATGATAAGCTATCTCCTCTAATAAGAGTTTGCTTCTCCTTCACAGTATGCAAGAAATGTCTTGTATTTATTGCATCATAATACTTCCATTATAACTGCCAAACTGCATGTGATTTTGTACTGTACATGAAATACATTAGGCTAGTTTGGAAAAAATTTAGCCTCCATGTCTGTAAAATTGTTCAGTCCCAGGTTAATACATTGGTATGCACATCCCTTGAATAAAACAATGTGTGTCGGTGTGTCTGTGTGTCTATGTTTGTGTGTTAAATGATTCCTGAATTTCCTTGTTTATCCATTTTGTGTGGACTGTTTTATTCCAGGCCAGCTTTATTTTTTCTCTTTAATTGAATTTGGTGTTCTTTATACTACCATTATACTATTGGAATTTATGATAATACATCAGGTGGGGTTTTGGAGTGTGTGAGGTGTTTTTTGCCTTGGATTTTGATATAGAGTATGTTCATATAACAGAAGAGGGCAAATGTTTATCAACTTAAATTCACAGGCAAAAGCCAGAGTCAGAATACTCCAAATCTTGCCATGATTAAAATTTTAGAACCAAATATTTATGAGGAATACATGAACACTGGGTGGATTAAATTAATCTTCTTTAATCTAAAAACTCAGTAATCTAGTCTGTGTCAATAGAGAAAAAAAAGTGGGTGACTGTGTTTCTGCTTGAAGACTTCTTTGAGACTGAGAGGAAGTGCCACTCTGGAAGCCCTGTTTTTTACAGTACTGACTTCAGCAGTTTGTCAGATAATTGGACAGGTCCAATATTTAGCTTTTAGACAGCTTCTAAATAATAGACACAGTGAATGCTTACTTTGATGTTCATCTTCAAAAATAAGTCAATTATAATGTACTATCTATCTTCCAATATCATCCTTAAGCATACTTAATCAGTTGGACTCTGCCCAACTCTGGATAGTAATTTCTTAAAAAGCACATCAGATGACCTTTTATATAATAACTCTGTATTTAGAACCCAAGATATTAAAGTTTCAGAGAGAGAGAGCTTTAAAAACAATAAAAGAAAAAGCTAGGCACTCCCCCTCCAACTCCTCTGATTTTATATTTCATTTTTGGAACAGTTGATATAAACATCTCCAAAGTCAGAAATCTTGGCTTCACTCCCAGCTGTGTTAATTTCATCACAAATTTTCTGCATTAAATTCACTTCATAACCTTTAAAAAATACCTGGTGGATTAATCTTCCCTTAGATAAACCATCAATGGAAGAATGAAAGTGACCTGGCTATCTAAATGACTCAAAATCCACTAAGTTTTGATATTTGCTCTCTGTCATGATACTCACCTTCAAAAAAACAGCAATCAATTGTATGACAAGAACTTTGATTTTCACAGAATGAATGGAGATGACATTGGCATTAGGCTCAGAGTACATGGGTCTGAAAGCTGAATCCTTTGTCTTGAGGTGGTGATCATAAAAGAGAAAACTAGAGGATGCAAAAAATTATTAGAAATGAACCATGGAGAAAGTGTATTTTAACTGAAGATCCCAATGCAAAATATTGTCTATTGATTTGATTCAATGCAGAAGTTGGCATTCTATGTTTCTACATAAACATAGGAAGACTTATATGTGGAGTTATACATAACTCACTCATTCCTTACAAACATGTGCACACAAACGCATGTACAGTCACACGTTTCAACTACAGCTGGAATCAGTTATTACATACCAGTTCAATTAACAAATTAGATGGAGAAGGAGGTGGGTTTTTTTTTCTCTGAGGAAAAAAATTTCCCAGAATTGACAGCTCTAATACTGCTTGGCTGCTTTTCATCTTTTCAGACTGTCTTGCAAATGCTTGTTGAGAACCGAGAGATAATATTATGCAAAACAAACTGTCCTGACAAAGAATAAAGCCTTGTTATTTTCTCTGTTTCTTTTCTGCATGCTTTCTGGACAAAGATCACAATTATCTGAAACTGTTCCTAAATCCTATGATACAGTTTTGACTGAAACTCACCAGCTTCCACTCTGCTTTTCACATCAAAGGGATGCAGTACTTGAAGTGAAACTTGTCAGTATGGTGCTACAAACCATTTTGGCAATCACACTTACCAGGAGCATAATACATATTTAAAGAGAGCTGCTATTCAGCTGCTTGCCAACCTTTCCTTGTATTCTGCCTTCCTTGAAACATACATATCACTAGCAAATACATTCTTTATAGCTTTTCATGAGAGCATCAGAGGTATATATTGGTTATTGGCAGATGCTACAAAATAAAACTTGTAACTGCCCAAATAAGAAAAAATGTGCATATTATTCACACCAGCAGGCTACAACTTTGGCAAATATACATAGAATTAGAAAAAGAAGACTGTGAAATAGGTTTAATAATGTTTTCATCATCTCTGCTGGCATACTCAATAAGAGCAAATCTATCAACTGAAAGATTCCCAGATGTCAAAATTATCCAACAGGTTCTTATTATTAGAGCAGATGCTCTAAGTTAACAAGAGCAATGTAAGGGTTATGGTCCATTTTTGCCTTGTTCACCAAAATAAATATAATAATGGACAATGAGTGCTAGTGCAAATCAGTTTGTAAGAGACTTAAAACAGAGCTTTACAAAAACAAACAAAAAAGCACCTTTACTGAGTAGGAAGCTAAATATGCAAACAAAAGAATGTTGTGATACTGCTTTGTGTGACTTCACAGAAAATGTTTGTGAGTCAACTGTATGTTGTACATAAATTAATTAATTATCGGCAAGATTTACTATACTATTTGAAACTATATCCAGAAGTGGAACAACTCAAAAATAAAAACTGAAAGGAAAGATGTATTAATCATAGAATCATAGAATATAGTAACTGTCAGAATCTTCTTATAACCATTTTCCAGAATAGAACTATCCCTTAATAGTGACATGAGTGGATCAAAACTAAAATCTGTAATAAAATGCAAATTACAATGAATTACAACAATTAAGAGAAGCTTCTTACTAGGTGAAAGAAATGATAAATTTCTTAATTCTCTAACTGTTCCTGGCACTCCACTTAATCTCATAATCTATGAAAAATATAAGACCATGTTATTTTGCCCTTCTAAAACTATGTATATAAAACCAGCTATGATTACTTCTTAATTCTGGAGATGTCTTTAGCTGCTATATAAAGAACTGACATACCATCAAGAAAATTGAATGCCTTTATTATAACCATCCAGTATAGGAATAATTTTAAGGACTAGCTTCACAAGCATTGGGAAGTTTTGCATATGACTGGCAACACTGTTAGAATATTCTGAATCAGACACAGCAAAGCAGATAAATTCAATGAACACTTTTGTAGTATTGATGATTGTTGTATCTCAGTTACTTTTTAAGAGAGTATCACTAATAAAAGGGAAGAAAACTTCATTCTTATTTTTGCTATTCACCACTTTTTTATTATTATTTATTACAATTACAGAACAGGAAATATTTGGACAGGTTTACAAGACTGTATTTAGAGTACCCTTTGAATGGTCATTGATAGTAAGGAAGGCAGTTGATGGTAGGACATAGGCTGATATACTGCCATTCCTTAGGATAATAGTATGGTAATAGTATGTTGGGTCCTCTTTTTATTTTTTATACATACCCCATCAAGGAACTTTCAAGATTTGAACATTCTGCTGTTGACAAATATGACTGTGGCCAGTAGTCTTTGTAGCAGTTTGAAAATACTCATTTTAATAGGAGTCTTCTCTCTGAGTGTCTACCTGTTAGGCAAACAAGTAATTTTCTGTTTTGTTCCTAGTAGCTCTGACTACTAATAAAAATATTTTTCTAGCTTTCCAAACAAAGGTTATCAGTCATGAGATTTACAAGAAAGAGGGAAAACTTCACTAAATAATGAGATTATTATTTTGTTAAACCAAATATTATACTCAAGAATAGCTGTGAAAAAGGGGGAAATATATTCACTTCTGTTTACTGACTGTTAATCGTAGCATTTCAAAACTTCTAGTACCATAAAACTATGCAGTATACATGAGTAGTCATTTTTAAATGGCTAGAGATACAGAAAAAAAAAGAAAAGTATTATTAGCCACTGTTGCAGAAATCTCGTGGATACAGCATGCACCTTGCTTGGTCACCAAGTTCAAGCAGATCACATCTCCTTAGAGATTTCTGACAGCCTGATGCCTTCTGCCCTGGCAAGTCTGCAGTACAAGATCACAAAAACACAAAGATCTGTTGTGAAAGTAATATACAATCTCAAAAGAGAAATTCCTTTTGCAGTTTCACTTGCACCATTTCACAGAAGGACAAAATATTAAAAAAAAATCTTCAGATGAACAGATGTCTGTGATGCTAAAACATTTACCAAGCACTTAACCAGTAGCACACTCTCTGAATGGACAAAGTACAGAAAGCCCATGGAAAGGTTTGTCCCTGGACTACCAGAAATTAGGAGGGTAAAAGAGTTTTATCTTATCTTTTATCTATGTGTATTATCACAATCAGATAATACTATGACTGCAGCTACAAAAAGTAAAATTCCAGGTGTGGGGCTTAGAACAAAACAAGTAAGCAGACAAACTTTCTAATGCTGTTCCTCAGCAAGGACATCAGTAATAATGACTCCAAGAAACCTGTACTTATAGGAGGGATAAACTGCATGTCATGGCAGTTAAATGGCAAACCCACCATTCCTTTAAAAAGATAAATGAGAAATGCATCTCATACAGCTTTGCTCTCAGTCTCTGTGTAGATACACTGTGGTGAGACTGCTGAAATTATATCTTTGAAAAACCTATTACTTAACCCACCTTAGTTTATTCCATGTTGTGAGGAATTCTCAGTGTCCCTTCCAAACAGGTGGCACTCTCATGTTGTGAAAAACAAATATTCATCTGGCATGTTCCACTGGGTTCCATAAGTGCTCCTTTTCATGAGTGCTCCTGACTACATTGAACCAGGAAATGGTAAATTCTGTAAATACCTCTAAACCACCACAGAGTATTAAAATGGCTTGCCTATTTTGTCAGCATTCCTTGCCTGTGTTTGGTATCTTACTATGATTTACTCTGCACTTCTGGTTTCCATTGTGGTGCTAAATGTAGCAGTAATATTTGCAGGGTGAAACACACACAAATGCAGCCTGAAGTAGACTGCAAAGTAAGGAAAACTGAAACAATTCAACCATTGCAACAAAGCATACTATTGTACTATTGAGTCCTAATGGCAAGGCAGTGGGACCGTCACCGGTGAGCTCTGTGGCAGAGCTCCAGTTTCTTTTGAGGTTTTGAGGTGGACAGGGGGTTCCTGAAGCTGGGGAGTCCCATGGGTGAAAGGACAGACCCTTTGGGAGCTGACATCACTGGCTTGCGAGGACCCAAGGATGATGGGGCTGGGGCATTGCCAGGGAAACTGCTGGGGAGTTAAACACAGTGGTACGGAAGCGACTCTCTGAGCATGCACAATCCACTTCCAAAAGAAGTGTGTTGCCTCCCTGGGGACCATGTTAAGGATGTTGTAAGAAACCTTCCTACCATGGCACGGCTCAGGGATTATTATCCACTACCTTCCAGATAGGCAGCAATGAACTTGAAAGAAGATAACTGAAGTCTATCAAGATTCAGGATCTTGGGTCACCTTGTCATGGGAATGGGAACACAGGTAGTGTTTTCCTCTATTCCCCTAGTTGCAGGGTCCAACTCAGGAAGACTGAGGAGGACTCACCAGTTTAATTCTTGGATTTGAGCCTGGTGCCACCAGCATAACTTTGGGTTTTTTGACCATGGGTCAATCTACATGAAGCCAGGCCTGCTGGTGGCAGACAGGGTACATCTCTCCCAAAGGGGGAGAAGGATTTTATCTCAGGAGTTGTCCAGGCTCATTGACAGAGCTTTAAACTAGATTCAAAGGGAGAAAGGGGAAAAAACAGGCTCCCTTGAGACATCTGTGGGAGAGTGTGCCACCTCCACTACTATTTCAGGGGTTGTAGGGGACAGTGGGACACATGATAGGGAAGATGCAAAGGGTGATGATGAGACAGGACTTAGGGTAATACCTGAGAATGATCAAATAGGGACTAGACCCTTCCCATGCAAACAGGTGCACTAACTGAGATGCATCAATGTCAATGCATATAATATAGGCAATAATCAGGAAGAGCATATAGCTAGTTCACCATATAGCTACATATGAAGATAAGTTCAGACTGTTTTGGAGAAGTTTTTTGTCATTAATGTTTAGTGAAAAGATGATAAAAAAATTAGATTTTAACAAAGAATACCAAGCTTTGAGTTAATAATTTATATAACCTCAATAACACGTCGTTTGTGTGATGAATTGTGTCTGAAGATTCTTGTTTACTCTTCCACAGCTATCAGTATAAGAAGACTGACTGATGGTCTTGCAGACTGAAGTACATAAGGTAAGAAGTAGACACAGCTTTTTTCTCATTGAAATAATGTGAGTTTTCAGTCAGTAAGAGCTTCATAAACTCAGCATTAATACATAGACTATTGCCAGAACTAAGGCTCTGGAAATGTCTACTTGAACTTGCCTTGCATTAGATTCTATCTCTATTGTATGCAATAATTCAAATGGGCAGCTGGTCAAGCAAGTAATGCATGGGCTTGCACTTTATGCAGTACAGAACTATTATCTACTGAAAGACATTTTTTTAGAAGGATTTTCAGGAATATTATATTGAAGACATTTTGTACCTGACCAGGGTAATGCAATGTTCAGGAAGTCTAGAAAATAAGGGAAATGAATAAGCATTACATCTCTAGAGGCCTCTTCAACCCCTAACATTCTATAATTCTAAGCCATTTATTAAATGTACATTATCACTTTGCATTGGGTGTTGGTTCCCTTATGAGGTACATTACCCTGATAATTCCAGAAATTTTTATGTCCTTTTCATTGTCTGATTTCAATATTAATTTCCTATGACAAACTTATTCATAGGGTTTACTAATTCGGTTTTATGAATGTTACCATCTGAATTGAAATATACATGAGATTTATGGAAAACTTCAATGATTAATTGCTGTTGACACAATAATATATGGAAGAATATAAAGAAAATTAATATGCTATGTGGTTTGGAAAGCACAACACAAAAAACAAGATAAAGGTAATGAAGTCTTCTGGGCGCCCTCAAAAAAAAAGCCAACAATAACATCACTATGAAGATACAACACACTGGTATATAATTATTGCAGAATTATAACCTGATTATATCTCCATCTGTAAACAGACTTCTGATTTAGTAAAGCCTGGGTTGGTCCAACTCAAGCCAGCCATAAATCCCTTCAATACTTTATTATTAATTTAGTTTAAGTAGATTTCTTATGCTATGTGAGGATTGTATCTTTCATGAACTTTAGACCACTCCTGTAGAAATCAACAGGATTTAAAATCACACATATTTCATGGACAAAGTGCCTGTAGGAAAGCAAGTTGCTAGGAGCAAAAGAAAGATGTTAAACTGCTTAGAGTAAAAATAAGATTCTAAATGAAGTACCAATCTGTCTCCTCACAATGACAAAGACACTCCTTATCTGCTGTGTCAAAGTTTGAAATACATGAGTATACCAGACATTTATACCAGCAAACTCAGCACAGGGTAGCACGTGACAGGTGACTGGCTAATATAATTTCATTTTCATTCAAGACATATTCAGTTTAATTTAGATAGCTGTTCCTTCTCTGCCACTGGGACTCTGTCAAGCTTATACAGGGGATGCAGCAAGCTTTATTAGCATAGATATTAAAGTCACTTATTACAAGTGACATGGTCAGAGAAGGCAATGCAGCGCTTCCTATGTCACCAGTTAAAGCTGTGTCAAACTTGAACTTAAACTGCATTTCTGTATCTGAAGATACAATAGCTACAAACTGCCAGCATCACCGTAGAACAGTGATTTAAACTCATTACACATATTTGTGCTGATACTTTTGCCTGTAGAGGTATAAAATGTTGAACAATAGCTGCCACTGTATTTCCGGTATGTGTCTGTATTCTTCCTTACCAAAAAAAAAGGAGAAAGATATCTTCCTTATTCATTGCAAATCTCCTTATCTCATCAAAGAAATTTTGTTGTCATTGCATACCATGGCAACCACAAGACAACCCAGTAAAGACTAGGAACCAAATTTTTTTGCTTATTGCACCTAATGCCAGTCTGATGAAACCACTATTCTGCAGCTGTTGCTGTTGTTTCTGTGTGGC
>JAOEGS010017517.1:16585-27195 GCA_025447755.1 Corythornis vintsioides
ATTTTTTTGCTTATTGCACCTAATGCCAGTCTGATGAAACCACTATTCTGCAGCTGTTGCTGTTGTTTCTGTGTGGCAAGAATTAATGTTCTTTTGTAATATCTGATAAAAGGAGAGGTTGAGAACTCCCATGGCTAGTGTACATGAAATTCTAAGAGCTAGAGACAATATTTGTGAAGGCTGCTAAAGACTAACCATGAGAGGTTGTCCATATTTCATGTTAGCAGAAAAGTGCTTGAAAAGTTTTTAAAATAGACTACCTTCCTTAAAAAACTCCTATTAAAGTCTGTGTTCCTGCAAGACTTTCCAAATTCAACTCTTGCATTATAGTGCAACATTAAATACCGTGTTTGTGAGCAAAAAGGAAACATTTTCTATATTTATAACTTAATGATTTATAGTTACTATAACTGTTACTAATACAGTTCATTCTTTTAGAGGTAATCTATGCATATAGCTGCGAAGGTAGATGAGATATTTTCCTCCCTGTTAAGTATAAAACCAAAGCCTCCTCAAAAATGACGTGTCCTTTCATCTAGTTGATATAAAGTAGGTAGATCTCAGTAAATGGTACTAACAATCTTACCTAATAATTATCTCAATTTAAAATTGAGACTCAGTTTGCTATTTCCAACAGAAAAAAAAAAATGCTGAAATTACTTGTGTCCCTTATTCTAGACATAATTTCTTTTTTCTTCTAAGGACATAATGCTTATCTGCCCACACCAGATGAATTGTTTCTTCATCTTTTCCCAGGTCTAAATCTAGAAATGCAATGTGATAGCTCTGGTTACAGTTAGCAACTTGTTTTCCCACTCTACAATTAGGAGATGATTCCTTTGGTCAGGTAGCAATTTTTGTCCTTGCTTGTTCCTGCTGGATATTTAATCCTCTTGTCAGAGCAATTGAATGTGCTTTTGTCCCTTTTTCCTTTGTGATGGAAGGGGGTCAGCTTGCCAAATTCATTTCCTTCTTTCCTGTCTCTGACTTTCTAGTTTTTGTTGTTGGATGTCTAAGGGAAACACAGAGGTAAGTCCTGTAAGACTAGATAAGTTCTCTTTTTCTCTGCAGTCTTAGACAGAAGTGCCAGGTCCTTGAGAAGTTGTGTGTGTGCATGTGTGTGTGTTTTCCCAGAGCAATTCAAAGCTATGACTAGGTCACTGTGTGCTTAGAACTCCATGTTAACAGAACTTGCTTCTTCCTCCCCAGAATTTTGTTCAGCAAAGTAAGCATTCCACCAGTCATAATTTTCTCCTTTCTGCTTCAGTGATTCCCACAATCGGTGACTTCAGGCTTTTGGAAGATTTCTGTTTTAATTGTGATCCCTCTGGTACAGTTTATTAGCTTACTATATGCGTTAAATCTATATTACTATGGCGTTCTAGAAGGTCTGATAAAACATCCCTTCTTGATATTGTAATTTTTCTTTCAAATGATATAAACAAGAAGTTTTTCTAAGCAGTCTAACAGTATACTCTTAGTTACTGAACATGCAGGTGTATTACTTTTAAAAGTAGCTTACAGATAACCATTAATCACTGAAAGTTACTGATTTAATATTTTTCTATAAATGATAAGGGTTCATTAAAGTGTGCCAAAATTTACTGAGCATATAGTCTGATGAAATCCAGAATCATACAGATGCTAAATAATGAGTAGTTACATAAAATTAAGTCAGTTCTAGTCAGCAATGCCTTTGAAATATCTGAGAGAACTAGTTTCCCACTGGATTCCTATTTAGAGACCATGGGTTTCTGATTCATAATTCTACTATGCGGCATTTGGGCAAAGAAACTGGCTAAAGCTCAGCAGCTGAAAATGAGGAAATCTTAGTTTTTGCTGATGCCAGTGCTACATTCCAAATACCAATTCAGCTAATAAAGATTATATTTCACATTATGGGTGATAGGAGAGAAATAAAGAGGGGGAAAAAAAATTCTTCCAGTGTGAGAAAAGCCTGATCATCAAGGTGTATTTCAAATTCTGCAGATAAGAGTATCTGTTTTTGCCATCAGCATTATATTATAATTATTTGCGTATCCAGAACTATTTTTCCACATTATTTTTTTGTGAGAAATCTATATGTCTTCTGTAATGCATTCATAATATTTATTTAAATTTCTTTGATAAATTAAAAAATAAAGTGTAGTTTCCTGAATATTAGCAGTGTATCTTTGAAGAAGATATTTCTGAAAATTACAAAAATCATGCACAGTCATGCACACATCAGGGCTTTTGATTGGAGCGTGGCCTGTGCTACACTGCAATATTCTCTAGTGGCTAGGTACTTCTTGTGTGACTGGTGCACCCATCCCTGTTCCCCAGAGATATTAAGTGATAATCTCAAATGAATTCAGAGATGAAGGATCTAGGATAAATGAAGCAGGTGGATGCCAGGCTACCCCTGCCAATAATCTTTCCATAGCTTGATCCAGGTGGCTATTTATTCAAGTATTAATGTTGCATTTCTGAGAAGTAGAAAAGCACATTTTAAAGGTTTTGGGGTTGTTGGTTTGTTGTGGGTTTATTTTTGTTCTTCTTTTGTTGGTTTTTTTTTTTTTTTGTGGTTTTGGTTTGGGGTGGGGAGTGTGGGTTTGTTTTGTTGTTTGGGTTTTTTGTGTGTTTTATTTTGTGGGTGTTTTTTGTGGGTTTTGGTGCTTTTTTTTTTTGTTTTATTTTCCTAGATATCCTATTTCACAGTAGTATCTGTGTATTTTGCCCTTTTTATAAAATTTCAAGCACTCTGACATGTCTGGCACTCTTGACCTCTCTAGAGAGACACAGGCTCTTCAATTTCTTCAGAAAGCTGTTACAGAGTCTGTAAATCTGCATTCCCATGTAGAGAGCTTTCAAATGACAGATTAGGTGCTGGAACACCTGTTCTGGCATAAATTAAAGTCCACATAGCTAAAATAGGGTTTCCTCGGGTTTTATGCAGTATACAAAAAATAATACTTATTAAAAAATTGTTCCTACTTTAAAACCAGTCAAATCTAAATAGTTGTGAAACCAGAAAGAAAATGGGTATACTTTTGCAGCCTAGAGTTGGCTGACCCAGACAGGAAAGAAGGGTAAACCAAAAAATAATAAATTATTGTCTACTTTAAGTCACTATTGTTACTTGCTGAAGCAGCCCTGAGTAATGCATCCAGTTTGGGACATTAAGGTTTCTGTAAAATTTAAACAGCTATTAAAAAAGTGAAGAAAAATACTAGGAAATATGAGAGTTCAGTGGGGGACAGTTTAAGGACTCGACCTGGTTTAGCACATCTAAATAAATACCTCAAGAAAAAAATGGTAAAAAAATATTTATTGTGAAAAATACCAAGGAGACTGAAGGACTTGTATTGGTATAGGACACGAAAATTAAAAGCTTAGTTTGGTGGAAACATGCTGGGACAGTAGAATAATTTAGAATACTAATATTCTAGAGTGTTTAGTCTGTTTCTATACTGAATAGAAGGCCAGAAAAGCAAAATCAGGCTAAGTAAAATGAATCATTGGGTTTCGCTCTCTGAGAAGACTACAGAATCTGTCACTCTGGAGATTTATAAACCAGACTAAACCAACCCTGAGCATAACTGCCCTTCCCTTGGGAAAAGCAGGGGTAGACTGGGTGACTTCCAGAAGTCTTCTAGAAATTAACTAACTGTATGCAATGAGTAAGTGAAAATTTACAACATGAATTTGAATAAAAGGAAGAAAACCCCCTTTATCTTATGTTTCCTAACTTTTGGGTATAATCCTAATTTTGGAACATGTCATCACCTTAACAAGATCTCACAAATATGAGTAAATGTGGCAATGCATGAAAGAATTAAAGTCCAAAATAAAAGTAGTTAGTTTTGTTCATTCTTTCATGACTTTATTATTTCTTAAGGTTGACATGAGATGCTTACCCTCTGGCCACAGCCCTGTAGCACTGAGCGAGGCAAGCAGTGCTGACCAAGACTGAGTGCTGAGTGTAGAGTAGCCTGTGTAAGTGTGGAGCCCCAGAGGGGGTTCCTCACAGAACTGCTCCCACCCATCTCCCTCCCAGCCATCATGCCCCATGGCTCCTCCTTGGCAGGGATGGCCTGGTTACCTGCTGCCAACACCTGGCGAGGAATATTCACTGAGGATCAGTACTTGACATTTTTGCTTGCTTGTTTGTTGTTGCCTTGTGTTGTTCTTTCTAAGCCCTGGTGTGTTACAACTTAGACCTTGCATATGGTCTACATAATTCTACAAATCAACATTTACCTACAATCTCAACACTGGCCTGTGCTGACAAATTGCTGAAACGGACAGCAGGAAGAACATGACAGAATTGCTACATGATTATGTGCAAGCAATATAATAGAGCCCATGTTTATCTCACTGAGCTGAAAAAATATACAGTGGAAAATTGAACAGCTGAAGTATTTTGTGCAGTTACCAGTGCTGAAGTCTCACATAAATCTTATTGAATCAAAGAAATAATGGAAAATATTTGCATTTCTATGTAATGAACAAAATCGAGAAGCAGTATGATGGAAATAATCTTTAAAAGCTTCATCAAACTGACACGTTTCACTGAAATGTTTTGTCCTTCATAAACTTGTATTTCCAACATACCTTTTTGACCACTGTTAGAAGTCTTCATTGTTTGCTAGAACAAGGAGCTGGTGCTATACAGAGCAAAGTAATATTTCCAAGAAAATAAGAATGCATAATGGCTAAACAAATGGAGTGAAATGGAGCTGTTGCTACAGCTTTGTCATAAACTACACAGTGACACAGATGGCCAATAATATATGTTTGCAACTAAGTTATTTTCTAGGTGGTGCCTGATAGTCATGTTCATGCATTGTCTGCTATAGTCCTATGCAGACAGTGAGCCAAATTACATGGTATTGTAACTTTCCTGATGTCAGTAACCTCAGGAATATATGATAGCATTAATTCATTTCACTAAGAATACATTTACTATTACAAACAAACAAACAAAAAAATCATTTTAACATAGAGTTACAGACTCACAGCTAGCAATAGGAAGAGGAGTCAAGGGCCAGATTTGTATCTATGTCCAGTACCTCATCTCCAAAATTTTTCTTATGCACAAAATGTGAAGGTCCCATAGCTGGAGGGCTGGCAATCTAGCTCAACAAAACAGGAAAGATAGTAGACATAGCAAATCATTGATGTGCTTCTGTGCTTGTAAAGAATAAACTGAATAATGATCAAAATGGGCTGAAAAGAACAAGGGGATCTTCATATGGGGAAATAAAGGTCTGATCTTGCACTAATCATGCATCTGAGACTGCTGAAGAGATTTTCTGAAAAACAAGACCAAAAATCAACCATAAACAGAACACACAATTTCAGAGGGGCACTAAAGTTCTTCCAGACACATGAATACAATGGATACAAACTAAGGCAAAAGAGGCAGCACCAAAGACACTTCTATGCATGTTGCTCTGTTTTATTTCCCATTTGGGAGAGAGTTAATTTAGAAAATCTTAATCCTTATATTGCTGGAAATATCACAAAAAGAGGTAGTTGATCACAAAGGAAGACCATTGCTTCATCCTTGAAACACTCATGCTGTCTATTGCTTCCATTCAATAACAGAATTAGAAATGGATGTAAAAGATATGACAGCACATTTTAAACTGTATTGGTTTGTGTTGCCTGCCTTGGGAATGTAGGACTAGAGCTATCTATAGAGAGCAACTGTATAATAAAAGGTTAATCCATAAGGTTCCTCAGAACCTTACTTTGACACTACAAAACAACAAGAAGCCAATATAACCTTATGACCTCATATTCCTGAGGTGGGTTTTTTTTGTTGTTGTTTTTTTTTTTTTTCTATACTTGTAAAGTGCAGTAAGAAGGACTATAGACATGTTTGCAGTTTCTTCTGTCAGTCTGTCAGATCAGCATAAACTGTACATGGACTGACAGAACAGAGAGAAAGAAAGGCAGCTTTTATGAAGAGCTGATCTCTCTCCAGTAGCCCAGTGTACCAAATGAGTCCAATCCTATAAGCACAAGCACATATAATACATGCATAATTCTACTTTGTAGCAACCATGTCTGAAGAATTTAGAAAGACAGAACTTCAACAGAAAATGGGAAAGCATAGATTGAGTCTGACCAAAATAGAAGAAGTAATAACTACAGCAATCGCAATAATGATGAATGATAAGCTAACAATAACAACAACAATAATAATAATACAGCTCTGTATTGTGGTACAGTCATTACTGTAGGACTTATGAAGCTGTCAGCTCTCCTGTGGTCTAGGTCAGATCTTCACTCTGTTTCACATGCAGATTGGAAGCATGAAAAAAAAGATTTTAAGAAAGTGATGCAAACCAAAGGACAGTACTACTGAAATACTACTGTATTTCACATAATGTATATGTGAACAGAAAAATAAGCACCTGGCCTAGTGTTCTGGAAAAATGTGAGATCTCCCAAAATTTTTTCAATTCTATTTCTTTTAATCTAAATGGATGACCTGCTTCATTTCTCTTCACAAGATTTAAAGAATACTCTGAATTTCCTTTACCATTTATTTTTTTTTTCTTTGGGATAGAGCAAAATACAGTTAATGGGAAACTTAACAGTTGCAAACTATGAGTCTATACAGACATGGGATATAGTTTTCCTCCCCATTCCTCTATTTCAGCCTAATGCTTTCAAATTCTGTTTACATTCAAATACACATAAAAATCTACCTCTTCAGCCAAGTGAGTAATTAAGACTCATTTTCTTATTTGTTTGAAGATGATACTAGCTTTAATTGTTCTCTAAAAGAGAAATAATTTAAACAAAACAAAACAAAACCAAACAAAACCAGCTCTGTAACTTATCTAAGTTAATAAAACGCCTCATGCAGCTTCCCGACATTCAGCAGTCATTATCAACTGCATTTACATTTCCCATCAGAGATGCACCCAAATGTGTGGAATTGGCAATTTTTCAGAAATCTTTAAAAGTGAGATAGCTGTGTTCCATTTATAAAATGAACTATGAAAGGCTGGTCCTGGATTATGCTTTGCATAATCAGCCCAATGGATTAAGAAGCTCATTTACAATATAAAGAACCTAAAACATCTCTGATAAAACCTTGATTACTGTTACAGCCTGTGAAAGAGATGACATCTGTTTCTGCCTGAGACTAAACCTATGATTTGAGCCCAGTATGTAGAGGAAGATGCTGTTAGTTATAAAACAAGTTATAATAAAATGTGGGGTTGCTTTCATGTTCTGTATTGCATTAACTAACAGATTGGAACTTCAGCTAAAAAAAAAAAAAAAAAAAAAAAAGCAGCATTGGTGCCTCATTTCCCACATGTCCCTCTAAAGCATTGATTTTCTACTATTTCCCATTTGTTTATGTTGAAAAGGGAAAGTACAGTGTAGACATGATATCCACTTATATGAAATAATGAACTACTCTGAAACATCCAAATAATACAGAGGGGAACTTGAGAGCATTTAATTACTTCTAAGTATCTAAAGCCTAGTGAAATAAAGATATCTTGATTTTAAGGAAATGTAAAACAATTTTCTCTATACAGTGTTCTTATAGAACAAAAAAAAATTATTTAAAATGAAGCATTGCTTCCTATTAGCATCACTCTGCTAACTTCAAATATTACCTTGAGCTTTGGACTTTTATTAACACAAGTCTCAAAAAAAAAATAGTTTTAAAACATCTGTTATTCACTGTCATTTTTTTCAAAATAAATTGCTGCAAATTGGTGTACATATCCACATCTGAGTTTTCTCTGCAGGCTTCCAATATTAAGCTCCAGTGAACTCAAGCTCAGTTTAAGGGTAAATTTTGGAATTAAAGTCTCCTTGGGAAAATTCTGCTACTCATATATCATGTTAATCAATATGTATTTTTAAAAGGCGCTACTAATTTTAATATCTCTTCTTTACTTAACACAGTCTTAAAGAGCTCTGGAAGAAGGGAAAAAGAGATAACAAATTTTCATTTAGTTTTTTGAGAAATGTGTATCATCTTGTCCTTTAGAAAAATTCCAGCTACTCAAAATATTTGTGCTTTTTCCTCAATAAAACTGAAAGCTTTATTTCTTAAGTTACTAATTATCAAGAATAACTATCAGGATTTTTTTTTTTTTTTAATTTGAAAACTGATGTTAGCCTCACCTCCCCAAAAGATCATGTATAATAAAAAGTTTGAAACCAGACACTGAAATTTAACGTAAGACTTTAGGTGATTCATCTTTTAGTCAGCGGTTCCTTCCCAGAAGCTTCCATTTAAAAAAAAATGAAAGAGATTTTTCCCTAGATTATCTTGGTCAAAACTAAAATATATGTAAGTGTACTGAAAAAAAAATCTGATTGCTAATATTCTTCAGTGATAGAATGAGTTTTATACCTTTTCTAATCCTTAGACCAAATTACTACCCACCATATTACAGCCTTTCTGATCACAGGGCTTCTTCAGGCTAGATGGTCAAAAGAGATGATAGACCAAGAGATGATGTCATTATTTACCTGAATCCAGTCTTTCCTGCACACATTATTGCCCAAACAGCTCCTGAACTCATGATATGCTAGTTATATAAAAACTTTACATCTTGGAAAACAAATGTTCCCTAAAAAAACCAAAGTGCAAAACTGTGTATGGAAAAGACTCAGAGAAAGGAGGGGACACCATCTCTCTGATGGAGAATCTTTCAAATGGCGCAAAGTGGTGTCCTGCAGCTGTACCCCTGAAACCCTGTAAGTTGCTAGACGTGCAAGAATGAGATTGTAGTCATTTAGGGAACACAAGTATTTCAAAAGTTAAGAGATTTCCTCTGAATCCTTTACACTAAGATCAGATTCTGGCTGTAGCACCTTGGACTTTTTATCTCCTCTAGAAAGAGAAGCTGTAGTGGGAATAGATGCCAGTGTCTGGTAGATTAAAAAAAAAAAAAAAAAAAAAAAAAAAGGATGGGGTCCGTGTCTATCAATCCCTCTTTGCATCATAATCCCACTTTGCATCATGGCAGTATTTCTAGTGCCTCTATCAAAGTGTAGATGAGCAGCTGCACAAGAGAATGGATATCTAATAAAAGTTTACATTTTTAATGTGCTCTAATGGAAAAGTGATACGTACTTGGAAAGATGATATACCCTACTTTTGATCATAACAACTTCCTTGATCTGAATGCAACATTTCAGGTGAAAAAAGTCAGTCGTAGCTCAGAAAGAACAACTTGTTTATAATAATATCTACATCTTTGGAGCAAAGCTGGCCATTCGGACCAAAACTGGTCATCATTTATCAAATGGTTGTCAGCTGGAGATCTTCATCCCATAAGATGACCAACACTGCTCCATATTCCTAACTAGTCTTCACACCACACCTGCAGACAAGCTGTATGAACTTGCACATTTAACCTGTAAAAAGTCTTTAGAGGAACAACATTATCTTGTCAACATGCTTGTGACATTCTGCCAAGGGTCAAATTCAACATATCTGATATTCAGGGGACCCCATTTTGAACAGCAGATGAACCTAAAGAACCAGAATGATTTGTTATTGATATACCTTAAAGCACAGATATGAAAGATCTGCAAGACTTCATACAGCTTTTTTTTGTTGATGATGAAAACAAGATGTGACAATGTTCCTCCTTCACTTGTTCGTTTTTAAGTAGTTATCCCTGAGTCTGCTGGAACATCAGAGACATCTGGAAGCGATGTTATATAACTATGTTTTTCAAATTATGGAAGTGACGTAAAATTTTTTTTTTTCCTTTTCAACTGAAGTATCAGATTATGATTCATGAAGTGTTTCACTGTTATTTTTTGTGATTTGGTGGTGCAGAAACAGCATCTACTGTTTTACACATTGCTGGAGTAAATTTATTACACTTACGAATTTAAAAGATATCTAAGTCAGCTTCTTTGTCTTAGATCATCAGTAAGACCTAATGCAGAGTACATTTTAACCTTCAAAACTCTGAACTTATTGAGCAGAAACCAACTCCAAAGCACAATGACATCTACTCAGAAAATGCAAACATTCAGCATGTGGAATGTACATTTTCTTTTGTCATACCAGGAAATGCACAAACCAAAATACTCTCCAAAGCCAGGTACTTAAATCCATTCCTTCTCTAACATGATCTGAGATGCACAAAGGAATCCTATAATTGTTAGTCACTACATAAACATCACACTGCAAAGATAATTTCAGAAATGTATCAGACGAATATCAGGTATCCTTTACTGTAACATGCTATTTGCATTACCTCTATTGATTCTTTTTTTAATCATACACCTCTTTGCACTGCAAGGACCACATAAAATAGCAGAACCTCTGGCTTTAATGAGGGACTGTAATAATATTTTATACCTCATCCTTCATAATCCATAAGAAGAAAAGTTTTAAATTTAGCATTTTTACATTCCGTATAGAAAAAGCAACTGAAAATTACACCTAATGAAAGAATGAGCCAAACAAATGACTGAAGCAGGTGTGTGCTTCTGCTTCTCACTTCATACACTAGCATATCTACATGCCCTAGTTTATTTATTGGGGGCAGTGAGGAGCAGGTTGAAAGCTTGTGGGTAAAGATCAAAGGTGAGACTAATATGGCAGACATTGTAGTAGG
>JAOEGS010017518.1:13326-25213 GCA_025447755.1 Corythornis vintsioides
CCCCCACAGGCACAGAGAGAGGAAAAAAGGAGAAAGGTTTGGTTTCTCTCCTAAAGGGAATTGCTACCCCTTGACACCCTGTTTATTTTTCAGTGAGATTAAAATCTTCCATCCAGTAATAAAAACATTTGATATTAAGGCATTTGACTTGTATTTAGAAGTGAATACAATTAGTTTAGTCATCACCAAAGTATTAGTGTAATCTTTCCACATTTCTGGTGAGAACTGAGATTATATTGAAACCCTTCAACTTGAATTAATCTGTTTTAGCAAATAAGTCCTCAGGCAAGGTTTGCACATGCATGCTATCTGCTGTCAGGTGTCAGGCAGAGCACTTGTAAATCCTAGCCAGAATGTCAGGTTTCCTAGCCAGTGGGCTGGCCAGGATAAAAATGTGTGTTGCATCTGTGTTGGCAGCTAGCTGTCTGGAAGGTAAAAAACATATGTATTTTCTCTGGAGATCCACTAATTACAAAGAACAAGCTCTTCTCCACTAGCAGCCAACAGTAGGAACTGAGATTTTTGTCACATTAGAATGAGACCATGTTGGGGGCTGGAGGTGAGGAATGTGGAGGACCACAGGATGGCATATTACAGAATGAATGAGAAATTATAGGGGGAAACTACAAGAATTTTACTCAAAGACATTGCAGGAGAAGTTGGATCAACTGTGAAGGAGGCAGACTTAGAGGCCCAACAGTGAAGGCTGCTTCAGACATAGAAGTGTTGAAAGTACAGTGGTGGTGGCAACACAACACATGGAAGTACAGAAGCAGAAAGACACTGAGGGCCAAAGAGTACTTGTGATGACCAACATGGGGAACTGAGTGTATTTCCATGGGCAGAGGGGGAGGGTAGGAGGAAGGTGCATTATAGTACATTCCCTTGCACCCATCCTCATTTGAAAAACAAACCCCACTTACCTTAAGCTACAACTTAATAAGTAAAATGCAAGCACTGGTCTCAAATAAAAGTAAGACATATTGCTGGTGCCAGTGACATTCTTCACACTGGATAAACATTGGATCATGTTTCCAAATTAGTAAGTTCTTTCAAAAGAGCTTATATTTTTTTATGCCCTGGCATTGGCTGCTTTTGCAAAAAAGGAATAAAATGCCTAATTAATTATGTTTGTTACCTATTGCCTGGATAGAGGATAAACTGTGCTTATCTTGAATTTCCACGTTCTGTGTTTGCTCAGCAAGGGGGACTTGTTTGTGCTTGACCAAATCAATCTTCAGTTTGTAAAATGAGTGCAAAGTATGTCTCAGTAACCGTTATTCTTTTTCCCTGTAGCCATGTGAGCTAAGCAAGGATCTTGCACTAGATTCCAAACTATAGACACAGACTATAGTTGTAGGCTCAGTCCTCCATGGGGCAGGGCATGGGGAATCATAGAATGGAATGCCTTGGCTTGAAGTGACCTCTAAAAGTCACTTAGTCAAAAAAAAAAGAATAATATTGAAAATAATATCTAGAATAATTTAGGTAACACAATATTTTCCCCTAATAATTTCAAGTCAAATTTTCTTGCCTTTATATTTACAGAAAATAAATATAAATTGGTTCCTGTAACAAACCAGGCACATCTAAACTAGTGCCCTTTCATGATAAAAATATGAATTAAAGCTGGGACTGAAGGAATAAACAGGAAGCTGTTGTTCAGCATTCAGATTACAGAAAGGGTACGCAACAGTTGCAAGTCTACGGTTTGCAAAAGAATGTAACATTGCATCTAGATAAAAATAATCAGATGTGTACTAACAGCCTATACAGGCTTTGACATGCATTCAGATTTTAAAGCCTCAGAGGATATGCATTACTGTGAAATAACCTTCCCTTTGTGCTTTCAATTATGAGTGCCATGGAAATAAGCAGTGATCTGGTTATATTTCTTCAGTGCCCTCTACTGGAATCAAAATTCAGCATCACATCTTTCCCACAGGTAGCCTACTAATTCTCTACTGACATTGTATAAGGTGTGCAATCGGTTTAACTTAGTGACTTAAAGAAAGCTTTAAGATTTTAGCTTTTTCTTTTTTTATTTTTTGTCATTTTTCTTTTTTTTTCTTTCCCTTTTTCACTGTAGTACAAATAGTGTTTCACTTCTACAGAGGAGTTACTTCAACAAGTTAAGTATGTAATCATTAATCTTTTAGTTATTAAAACCAAAGAAAAATTTATTGATGCAAATGAATTAAGACTGGAGATACTAATAATTAAGGGAAACACAGGTAGCTAATAACAAATCATTAAACACAGTCTTCTGAGAAGGCAATTGAAAAATTTGCTTTTCAGTTAAAAAAAAAAAATACGGGAAGATAGGGGTTTGAAGGTAGCTTCAACTCCTTCCCTAGTCACAAAGTACAAACAGAATAGAGAAGATTCACTATGAGTTGTCGGTCTTCTGGGTAAATTTTAATTTAAAGATTAAATTATATTACAAAGGATAACGTACTTTTTTTCTACTTTGCACATTTATGACTAGATGATCTAGTAATTTTTGTATCCTGTAAATTTAGTGGGTTTTAAGCCAGCAAAAAGATGCAGTGAAGGGAAGCCCAGCTTCCAGCATTTGATCTCATCCTCCTGACAGTCTGGACTAGTAGAGCTCATTTACTTTCTTTCAAAATTACCTTCCTAGTCACAACTTCAGATTTTAGGTGTTATCACCTATTCCCTGGCCAGCTTCCTGTCTGCACTGCCATTATTACTAGATACAAAGCAAATTGATGCCATGGCAACAGTCAAATTATAAATTATTAAAGAAAATTAATAATTGGATTGGACACATACGAAAAAAAACCCACAATCCTATAAATGCTATTTGTCACTATTGCAAGTAATATAATTACCTTTGTAATAATTTCAGATACATTGAAGCTCACTTCTGCTTTGCTTGTTTGGGAAAATAATCTATTATCAATAACGAAAACTTCCAGAAACATTTTGAGAAACATTTTTTATTGAATAATAGCATTTAACGTGTGAAGATGGAAAATAATTACAGAACAATCTTGGCTGTCAAAAGCCCAGAGGTACTAATGGCCTGAGAAGGTGTGACATACTAGTTCACTCAGCTTCAGCAGACCTGCTACATTTTCAAAGTCTCAGTGGGTAAAGCTGATAAAACTTATCCAAGCCAGCAACTGCAAACAACAAACCTGCACTGCTGAAGCTGACTGTTTCATCGCCTGTTTAGCACCCTGCAAGCCTAAGATGCAAAATGCTAGTGATGAACATTCACATTTCTTGTCTGAATTCTGAGAGTTTTCTGACTTCCCCAAATGTTCCTAACTGAAGAAAAAAATCAACAAACAAAACCCCTGAAATATAGAAACTCCATATAGAATTCAGTGAAACCTCTTCTGTTTTCCTGTGGTCCCAGCAGCTGCCAGAGACACCAATGTTCACCAGCTACACCAATGTGGATTTACCCAAGGTCCCAGTAACTTGCATTTCTCTCTGGGTCCATCTGCAACACTCCCACATGGAGTGTGCACTCTCCACTCTCAATTACCATTTGCCTACCCTCAGTAGGGTAGGCTTTAGTGTTATTCCTTCAGCTCCTGTCCAAGGCCACCCCAGCACCTGTAGACTCTGCATTTGCTCCTGGGGGAGGACACAAGCAGCACTGAACCCCAAATGTGATAGCTTCTACAAACTCCTCACTGTCCATTACTGAGTATTTGCCACTTCCTGCCAGGTAGAGAAAGTACTGGTCAGAACATCAGTTTTGCCTTTGCTGGGGAAGAGCTAGTGTAAATTGCCTCATTTCAGGAGAATAGCTGAGGACACAAACTCTACTCAGAGGAGCACTGTTTTGCAGTACCCTCTGACAATCACAGGAACATAAGGTTAAATATGGTTAAATAGGTCTTCTCTATTTCTCACAGGTGAGACAACTTGTTTTTTCTAGAGCTTGCTCCATCAGAATATATCAACAACAACAAAAAAATGGGGAAAAACTTTTAATCATCTGGGGTTTTTTTCTAAAAAGAAGCTGTTGAAGGTGGGATGGAGAGTACCTAAAATATCAGGACTGGTGTTTCAGATTGGCGAAGGATGAACTTGTGAAACGGTGACTCTGAAGACTGTGATCCTAGTGAAAGGGCCACCATGCTTGTAGGGAGCTGACACAGAGGGTCTTGCTGGGGCCAGGTTGCTCCCTGGTGAGGCAACAAATAAAATACAGTGGTCAGCTGTCAACAGAGCCTTGCTGAAATCCGATGAAAAAATGAGACATGCATTGGCAATGCACCCATCCAACCACAGCATCATCCCAGTGTGGAAATGCTATTTTCTTCCCAGAACGTGCAACAGAAGAGACACTGGAAGTGCAAGACCAGAGTACACTGAGTGGGAAACAGCTCTGCAAGGTAAAAACTTCACCTCTGCTCACCTCCAAGAACAACCAAGATCTTGTCCCTAGGGTTTCTCCTACCTTTCTTTTGAGCTTTGAGCGTCCATCATTTGTAGGAAACATTGTGGCTTTCAAATAACAGCCCCTTTCCTGAGCTGAGGCAGGGCAGAGGAAATCTTTATAAAGATTTCCCACAACATGAAAAGCCACGTCCAGTGGGAGAGTGAGCAATACATGAACTGTACAAGCACACTGAAAATGTAGACCAAAGCAGCTTTTCTTTCAGTTTTCCCATCTTAGATAAAACTCTTTAATATTTCAATGTGATTTTTTAATGTATTAATAAATGCTACTTTAATAAAAGGAGTAGTAATATGTCTGTAATAATAGATTGGGTTTTATTTGTTTATACAGCTCCTCTCATGCAGTATTTATAAACCCATTCCCATTCATTTTCTGATAATTTCACTAGCACATTGAAAGACTGCCTGGCAAGTCATAAAATGCAATTGCTGTTTTCACAGCATATTGTGCACTTCCAAAACAAACTTTTAGCCTCAGATGAATGCTACTCATTGTTTTGCAGCAAGTTACAACATGGTGGAAGAACATTGGGAAATCAAATATCAGCCTCCAAAGTATCACTTTTCCACTTAAAGGTCACATCTTGTCTTAATGGAATAACTGGAATGTCTGCTGTGATTTCATATCCTTAAAACCTCTCTTCTTTGCTCCTGAAAATGTTGTCTTCCAACAGTCTCTTTCCAGCAATACATCACATAAACATATATAGACACAAATGCACATGGTGGTGCTTGACAAGTAGATGAGACAGCTTCATTGATTTGAGGAAATCAACCTCTTTTTTTGTTGTTTAATTTTAGGAGGAAAATGGTACCATATTATAAGAGGATCTTCTCTGTGATAATTTGGGGCAAAGCTTGGCATTGTATTGTATCATATGATGGCTACAGTATAGGTATAAATTTAATATTGACATAGTCTGAACTCAGATAATCTCCTCAAGCCTATGTACATGTTTAAGTATCCTAAAAATACAGAAACACACACACACACACACACCCCACACATTAGATTAAAGTAGAGCTGGACCTTTGCAGAGTATTCAGTGAAAACTGACATAATTTACTTTTCATCCTGCTCATTTCTGTCCAATTATTATAGTAAATATTTTTTTAAATATAATTTATTATTTGGTTATTTGTTTACTGGCTTGGGTTGTTGGTTGTTTTTTTTTTTTTATTAATAATTTTGGTAACATGCCATGTAATCTGGATTTTCAACTGATTTTTGTAGTAATGTTACAAAATTATTTCTTATTTGTATGTAAAAATAAAATGAGGAATACCTAAAGTCTCAGTCTTGTAACAGTAAATCACCAGCAGTTTTATTACTAAATTCATGTAAGTAGAACATAGCTCCCATCTGTGCAAACTACATAGAAGTTTCTGTCCCACTGCCTCTGTATGTGTGGTCTCTAAAGGCATTGTGAAGTGGACCATAGAACAGGCTTGTAGCAGAGCTTGGATGTAGCCTCTGAAAATTTTAATTCATAGTAGCAGTCAGTAATATGTAAAATCACATGAGGAAGACGATATTCTTCTGCACTGGAGTCTTGCTAGCTGCTAGTGTTGTAATTTCATATGTACAAGTCATTGCTAGTTACAGTGGCCAGTTTGTCATATGGTTACTTTAAGTGTACCAAACGGTACAGTACTGGAGTCACTGTTACTGAAACTTTCATTATTGAAAGTGGGCAGCTAACCTTTTTAAGCCCCAGTCCTTAATTTTTTTTCTAACATAGATCTGGATTAGCAGCAATGCTAGTCCAGTCCTACACTGAGTGGAATGAAGAGCAGAAGCGTATCTAATAGCACATTGCAGAAACATTTCCAAAATTTCTGTTTTTTAGAGATGTTTTGATCTGGAAAAATCAATCCCTGATCTAACATACAGATGAGCACAGCAAGAAATTTATTTTTCTGTAGTGCTTTTGTAATGAGAGAAGGTCTGTAGGAACAAAATAGTTTTAAACTGAAGAAGAGATCAAACATTCACCAGAGAGTACCCAGGTGACAGGAATAAGCACCCTACACCTGACTTGGCCATAGCACAACCCAAATTTCCTAAGAAGGCTTTAATACATTTTAGCTTGCAGTTATTATATTCGGGTCTTTCTGGTTGAAAACCAGGATCAAACTTAACATCACTGGGCTTTGTCTTTCAGCTCCTCACTTAGAGAAATAATTGTTTTTCATGTTGTAATAGCAGCCTAGGAAACCACTATTGAAAAATTACTTAATCGTGAAAGAAAACACAGAACAGCCCATATGGTTTGCTTCATTTCAGCAGCAGTATTGATTTGTGTTCACTTTTTGAACTGGCTGCAATATCTATGGTAATGGGGGAAGAGAGAGAAATTCTGCCTCATCACCTCGAAGGAGCTCCAGCTATTCAACTTCTCTGGGTGGGTGGTGTGACTAACCCAGGGAATGCAAGGTAGGAGGTGGGGAAACAGATTGTTCAGAAGCATCAGTCACACAGATGGGACTGTAGCTCAACCTCGGGCGATAAATGAGGCAGCATGAATGATAAATGTTTCTTTTTAAGGATTCTCTTAAAGATTCATTTCTTCTTTGCTAGTGATTCATTGTTTTCTTCCTTGATTCTCAGGTTATCTTAATAAGAGTTTGAAAAACTTTTATTCAGTAATAAAAGGAAATAAATCTTGAAGTCTTATTTCATAAATCATATCTGACATTCAAAATATACTGAAGTATCAGGCTTGGTTTTGAAGAAGATTTTGGAAAGAAATGTGTGCTGAGGGTCATGCTAACTTTGCTTGCATGCTCTGGGAGCTCATATCAGCAAAACTTCTGAGGGTCTGAGGAGAGAGTGTGATGGCTTACAGGCCTTACGTCCATGTCTCCTCCCATTCCTTCTCTTCTGCTGCTCTGTGCACATATCCCTGCCTTGTGACAGGCAGAGAAAGTGGATTAATTCTTCAGCCTTACTTATTTAGACACGTCTCAGTATCACAGACCACAGATGATTAAGCATATTTGGACTATCAAATTATATTCTGGAGAATTTAAATGTAATGAGAAAAAAAAAAATTTAAATTCTGTAGAATTTAAACTCCCTTTGAAATAAACCTAGGCCAGAACTACAACATGGCTCCATGTAAGCAAATGGAAAAGGAGCTACTCTAATATATGTACGTTCCAGTCTGGCTCAGCATATCCTCTTGTTTTGCAGAACACAATTTCAAAAATAACTATACAATCGGACAAAAATAACACAAGTAGGTGCAGCTTGTATAAACTCCACTCTTGTTGCCCAGCTGAGACTCAGGAGGTCTTAGATTAAAATAAAGTACCTCAGTATCTGTTGTTTTCCCAATAAACCCAGTCTCCCAGAACACTGGTTGTCACTTCAGAGTTTAATTTGCATTGATGAAAGTTCAAAAGACAGAAGGGAAAATTTAAAGAGCTAAAAATATAGTTTTTATTATTCATCTGCATGTGTATTACTTGTTTTAAGAGAGGAAATACCTACATAGAAACTACTATTTATGCCAAAGGTTGTTAGAACATTTCCAGCTGCAAAAGATCTCACTCAGTCTTCTCTTGCCTGAACCATTTTGTACCCCAGAAAACCCATATGTAATACAATTTTATTTTCAATTATGTCAATAGGGCCTAGACAAGTGTTTGGGCTCTTCCACCAACGTACTGTGTCCTTCACTGGCCACTTCAATACCTTGAGGTATTCCTGTGACAACTTCTCCTCGTGACTCTACAGAGTCAGCACTTCTGTCATCCAAGATTAAGCTTATGAACTCACAAATGTTCAGTGACAAGACAGGTAAGTGTGGGGGCTTGATAAGGACATATTTTCTGATTAATTCAATTACCCAGATGGAGTTGCCAATTGGCATAGCAAAGGTCAGGAATTCTTATAGCTATTTTCTGCCAATGGGTTTTGGTGTTTTTTATTAGATATTTAAAAGGAAAGAAGTTGATAATTAAATGAAAAATAATAGATGTTGTCTTTTTTTTTTTTTTAATGAAAACCCAGTTACCTGTAGAAAATAAAGTTTTGGGGTTTTTCCCCTCAAGAGTCAGAGTTTGATTGATAATGTGGTAATTTTTGTCCCATCAAGTCAAAATATATTATTAGCCATAGCACCTCAGTTATATAAAAAAATCCCAAATGCACTGAGCTATGCAGTCTCAAGAAGTTTTAGGGGTTTTATTTCCACTGTGATAACCCAGTAGTGATTTTAAGTTCAGGGACCAAAAGGGAGAGTAAAGTCTTGAGGTTTTAAGCACTAAATTGACACCTCCGGAGAGCTGAATAGTGCAATGACATCAGGTCCCTGATCAGTCCAGCACAACATTTGGCTCTCTTAGGGACAACAGCAATAGTAAAAAGTGGTAATTCAGATTCCACACTGTAATATACTGCTTATGCATAACATCTTCAGACAAGTACCCATGTTCTACACAGGGAATGGGGCTCACACAGACCTGTGTATCTCCCATTCCTCTCTCTGTACTATAGGCTAGTCCAGACATTTTGCATAGTATTAGGTTTTATAACTCCAGGTTTGGATCAGGTAAAATTAATCTGAACTGGAGCTTGTTACCTTCATTCTTTCAAAGTGGCATTAAGCAATAAAATTTGCCTTTTAGATCCACTTGAGAATACAGCCATACCAAGCCCATGAAAATATATATAGCAATTATATTGCTAATTCGACAGTGTCTTCATTTATGTCAATCCACAGATGCTTCTGCTATAAGTAGTAAAATTCAGGAAATGTTTCCATATTAGTTACTAATATGAGGTGCAGAAAAAACACATAGAAAATATAATATTTCAGGTCTCAAACTCTCTGAATATACAATAGCACATATTTCTTCTGAGATACTAACTGGCTATGTTTTTTTCAAATAAACATGTCGATGCCCTCATTCTTTTAAAAAGATTTTTGAAAACATCCAAACCCACAAAAACATTTGCAAATTCATGTTTTGACATGAAGTTTCAGATAAACTCCAAGGTGGAACAAACTCTGCAAACTCTGTGGAAATTGTCCAATCACTATAAAATCTCTTAAAATCAAACTGATTTATGACATCAAAACCCTGAGCAGCCTTAAAAGTATGTATTGGTGCCTGGTTATGCAGTGACATTTTTTTAAATGCTGATTTCATAATATTATGAACATAGAATATCAAACAACAAAATTCTCTGTGATGCTGCTGACTCTTTATAAAAGTAGAGGGTTTAAATTTATCTATTTTAGAAGAAGAATAATTGCATAGAGTTTTGGTTTTTGATTATTTTTTTTTCCAAAAAATATGTGAAATTATTAAGGCACTTTATATATTTTTCTTTATGGATTTGTGGTAGACATTTAAAATGAATCCTCTACTACAGCAGCCAGAAAAACTGCTATGAAACCATTTTGAGGAGTAACTCTTCACCAGCAAAGCCAGCATCCACAATGACTTTGAGAATCCATAAGGCTTGTCCTTCTTTCCATTAGGTCATTTTTGCATCACATTAATGTTATTGATGAAAGTCCAGGAAAATGCACTCTTTAATAGCTTTTTCATACAGTGTGGTGGTGAGTTGTATTTTATTTCTTCTGTTCTTAATAGATATGCTGTCAGACATCCTGAAAGAAATGTCAGGCTCCTCTCACCACAGACTCAGGATGAACAGGACTGAGCCAGTTGAGGTATTTTTTTATTTAAGATTAAAAAAAAATAATTAAAAAATAAATAATACAAAATGCTGAAGATATCTTGTTATTTTCAGAATTAATTGGAACAGCACAAAAGAGTGGCAGAGCAGAGCCACTGTCACTGTCCTTCAAAAGCAAGCCTGCTTCTCTGATGGTCCAGCCATGGTAAAGTCAGTGGCTGATGTAAAGTCAGTGGATGATGACTTTCTTTCACCATCACCATTTTAGCATCACTTATGGACTGTTACCACAGATGGGTGCCTCTCTGCCTATGCTTAAACTGGTCCCACTAATTTTATTTACTGTGTATACTGGGACTGTGAAACAACAGAACAGTAATGGAAGACCAGGGAATAACAAATATCAGTACTTGATTGTTACCATGAATAAAAGGAAAAAATAGTTCAGCGTTTTTTTATCTGTGTTTATAAAAAGAAAATCCTGCCCTAAAGGTATGCACCTGTGTGGAAGTATAGGCAAAGTCTGGCAACTAATAAGTTTTCAAATTAGGAATTAATTTCTCTGAAGTAATCACAACAAACTAAAAATAAACACTTCTGTACAGGTTGCCAGGTAGAATAGAGACCTGAACCAGCCTGGTTTCAGCAACACAGAGCTCTGCAAGTGTCTTTTCACCCTGCCAAGAAGAAGGTGCCCATGGTGACACGTGTCTTGCCACATGTCTACCTCCTTCAAGTATTTAGGTCCCTCAGAGCAAGTTATGCAGGCTACAGAAGGCAGTGGCATGCATGAGGACCACTTGTAGTAAAAGAACTGTGGATGTTTGCCTCCCTGTCAACATCAGTGACCCAACACCAAAAGCTCTCGTTGCAGGAAATTCAATTTCCACTCTCTGCTCCACCTAGTTGATAGCAAATATTGAGGTACAGCTCTCCCACTTCCCAGACAGGGTCTTATCAAGCAGGATCTTACCAAGGGCTTCTCTTCCCCCTGTACTACTCTCTATAAAGTGATGTATAGTATAAGCACTAATTCGAGCCGGCATGGAGACCCCTGTGTTGTAGCCCAGACCATACAATCAGGTTACAAGTTTCGTCCTGACCTTATTCTAGTCATAACAAAATTGGCAATCTGTTTCTTAGTCCTAACACCTAGTAACAGGAAGGAAGTTTGCATGCAGTGGACCAGAGCAGAATGTCAGCAATGACACAAGCCATACTCTTCCCTGAGATATATGTTTTTACCCCTTTTCCCTCTTATTTCACCCAAGCAGAGAGAAGGATAAGAAAGGGAGGTTCCTTTTGTCTTTCTGTTTTCCTTAACATTTCTTGGCAGGTGTGGACACACATCTTTTATCACATCTTGAGTCAGCTGGACAAAACCAGTGAGGCAAGATCCACCAGAGAGCTTGCAACACAGAGTTACAAGCAATGAGAACTGATGTCTGTGTTGCTGGTGCTAAAGTAACAGCTGGCAGGTCTTACTCCCTCTTTGGTGAAAGAAAAGTCACAAACATGAAATGGTTATTGCTTGAGAAGTTGCAGAAAAAGATAAATTCTCCTCTGGGCCTGCATCCAAAATCCCAGAACCCAAAATGGCAGGGTTAGTACATAAAATCTGCAGCACAAAACCATGAGCTCTGTCCATCTCCAGTTTAAACAAGCTCTGTGTGAAGCAGCACAGCCCAAGTGATTGCTGGTAATTTCAAATAGATTCATAGATTCATAGATATTAGGGGTTGGAAGGGACCTAGAAGATCATCTAGTCCAACCCCCCTGCCCGAG
>JAOEGS010017518.1:33828-44255 GCA_025447755.1 Corythornis vintsioides
TGACACAGCAGCAGGCTGTGCTGCCATCCAGAGAGACCCGGACAGGCTGGAGAGCTGGGCAGGGAGAAATTTAATGCAATTTAACAAGAGCAAGTGTAAGGTGATGCATCTGGGGAGGAGCACCTCACTGCACAATCACTTGATCCACACTTCTTAAGCTTGGCTGTGAGGATACCATGGGAAACACTATCAAAAGCCTTGCTGAAGTCAAGGAGCTTGAGAATATCGAAAGGATTGCTGAGGTCAAGACACAAAGGTTTTCCATGTTCAGGACATACATGGTGTTCGCAGTTACTCCATCGTTTACAGTCTTAGCCATTAAGCCTCTCAGCTCACGTCTTTTTCATGAACTATTGATGCGTGATGTGAGGAGAAGTAGGAAGAGCAAGCAGCAAGCAGCTGCTGGCACACACTTCCACACATTGTGCCAGCATTTCTGGGAGGAAGGAATAAAATCTCTGTGCTGTTTGACATGGTGGCTACTGTGGTAGAATGGCTCCATCCCTGTTGTTCCAGGGGCAAGTCCCAAGTACCAAGATCTGAGAGGCACATGGTCAGTTCCAGGTCTTCACATTCAACATTTTCCCTTGAAACCATTGCAGACTATGTCTTCAGACTCAGGAGTATCAGTTCCACCTGCATGCCTCCTCCTCACTCTGGACAGGAGTTCTCAGAAGTCTGCTGTGTGTCATCATGTCTCCTCTCTGCAGCTCTGTTGAAAAAAAAAAAAAGTACAACTCATTCTGCACCTGTCTGCTCTGCACCTAACCACCAGACATCATCTCAAAGATTGTGGCACCTTAGAATAGAGGAGGGGAAGAAAGAGGCAAGGAGGAAACTGCTAGGAAAGAACGGGTCATTAATTCAATGTTTTTCAGAGCTCTGGTGAATTACACTGTTGCTGGTCTTCTCTGTGGGGTCTTTACACTACAAAGTATCATCCACTAATGTTACGCCTTAGAAAACACGTCAAATTTCCCTATATGTATATATTCCCTTACTATATGAATGCTATTGGGTCTGTCTGAGGTGAAGTTAATTTTCTCCATAGCAGTCCTCGTAGTGCTGTGTTTTGCATTTAGCTGGAAAGGTTCTGGTAACAAACTCATGTTGTGGGCAGAGTTCACATTGCACCAAGACTGGTGTGCCAACATTTCCCCCAGTGGGATGGGATGGACAAGCTCTTGGAAGGGGATGAAACTGGCACAGCTGATCCAAACTGAGCAAAGGGATATTCCATACCATATGATGTCAGCTCAACAATAAAAGTTATAAAAGGTGCAGGGGATGCATTGACATGTCCTGCAGAGCAACTGCTATGCATTTGGAGCCCTGCTTCCTGAAATGGGCCCAGACAGCACCTGCTGATGGGAAGTAGAGAATAAATCTTTGTTTTCCTTTGCTTCTGTGCATAGCCTTTGCTTTTGCTTTTCTATTAAGCTGCATTAATTGTGACCCACAATTGTTTTTTTGTCCATCTTCTTTTCTCCCCTTTGTCCTTCAGAGGTTGGGGGTGTGGGGCAGGGAGGGAAGTGATAGAGCAGTTTGGTGGACACCTGGCACCCAGCCAAGGTCAACCCACTACAAATGTACTTGACTGTTGTGTGAGTCCTTCTAAATTTCGGGTAAGCTGCATATTGCAAAATATATATAAAAGAAAAATTGAAGTCTAAGTTCACATCAGCCTAAATTGTTAAAAAAAACCCTATATCTTCAGTTTGGTTTTGGACTTTTTGCTACAAGTTAATTCTGTTAATTCTATTCAGTTAATTTTTTATTTCTAAGTAATAAGGGCATTAATTAATTATGAATTAATTCAAAATTGCAGCATTAAACACAATAGTACATTTCATTTTGACACTGTCTGATAAGTACTCTTCAAATATTTCAGGCACAGTGGAAACTCACAGATAATCTTTGACAATTACATCAGTTGCTAATCTGAAATAATTTACCTTATGCTGCCTGGCCATATCAATTAGCTGCTTGATTTCAACCCATTGCTAGTATGAATGATACAAGCTTCAAATTCTGGAACATTCATCCACAGATATCTGAGCTCAGATTCTAAAATACTCCCAACCATGCCTTAATCTAATATAACTTGGAAAAAAACAATCTATTAGTTTGGTTTCCTAACCTCTTCTTTCTGGGAAATCTGTCCATCAAATATCAGTTGCTGCTCAGTGTTGTCTTCACCATGAAATGAGCAGCACCACATAGGAGTTGTCATTTATCTTTCATTTCTATACTGTACTACAGATGTTCTGTCATTACAGGAGATTAATTTGGTGTTTCTTTTCCCTTGAGGCTGCTGATCATCCTTACATAAGTTGTCACCATTTCTAAGTGCTTCTTACGCTGCTGGCTTTCATCTCATGGTGTAAATGGACCTTCTTTGTCCCTGGGATGAGGATGCTCATATAGGTATCCTGTGCCAGGATGCTGTGCTGGTGTGTATTCACCCGCAGCCAGAAAATGGGAGAGGAGAAAAAAAAGGGGTTTTGTTCTCTGGGTTCAGAATTTAGAAATTTTGCACAGTACCTCCAGAATGGCACAAATTTGGTGAGATTCTGGCTTTCTGCAGGTTGTCATCAAACTTTATTAAACCTATTCAAACACCACCTGTGAACATAACAAATACACTCCAATGGAAACCAAAAGCCAAAAAGAAAAACTGTCACTCTCTTCATAAACACTCCCAAAGATGAACAGTTTAAGTTGTCCATAAATTATTCCTACCTGAGAGAGAGAAAACCAAGTTTTGAGTACTGGTCCAACTCATCACGTGGAATCCAGCTATGTCCAGTGTCCTCTGTCACCTGCCTGGCTCCTGGTCTTGCTGCCCAGATCACTTTCTTCTTCCAGTTTCATGGTGCAAGCCAACCATCAACTTAAATCAGGGTAGATGCATGTAACAGACTGTGTCTTCCCACAACAAGCTCACACATAACTGCCACCTAGTTAAATCCCGCAAGCAGCAGGAATGTGGCCCTACTTTTGAGGCAGTTCTCATGTTGCTGTACTTGCCTTGAGCCCAACCAGCCCTGACAGCAGAGCACCAGGACTCTTTGGGTCACTCCATCTGAGTATAAGTAATGGACACCTAGTGACATCTGCCCAGCTTGAACTGAGGACAATTACATCCAAGAAGAAACAGAACCAAGGAAAGAAATAGCAGCCTTTCCACAACACTAAAAATTTGAACTTGATCAAAGACTCATGAATATTAAATCATTTCCACAGCAGTCTTCTGAATATAGATCTGAAAAGATGGTAGGAGAAGCCCACCAGACATGTTTATGAAGGACAACTCCTTCATTTTCATATACATATAAAAATGTATATATTTAATAATTATTGTAGCACTCCAGAAGAAGTCCAAAGTAGAAAGCTATCATTACTTAACTAATTTAAAAAAAAATAAAAATCCTTCTGAGAAATACGAATGAATCAAGGAATATGAGGAATATGTGCCCTTCATATTCCTACACCAACATCACCAACATCAGTTACAGGATAATCTTGCCTGTTTTGTTTGATATATTTTCATGGATCCACAGACATATTTCGTTTTGCCTAGTACCTTTCTGAAGCTGATACATAAGGTTCTTTAGAGTTGTAAAACTATGTTTTCCTCTTATATATAAGTTGGTACTTGACGATATTCAGTGCTTTAGGGTAAGACAGGAAGGATCCTTAGCCTGTCTTCAGGCCTACAACCTTGAATACAGCTCTGTAAATCTCATTCTACACTGATTTTTTGTGCAATTCATGATCTGGAATCATGTAGAGATCAGTGTCTTTAGGCATTATCAGTTTGTTGCCACTTTACACAAATATATAAGAGTTTCTGAGGATTTTCTGAGCCCCCATGGTCTTGAATAGATGGCATAGATAGGAGGACTCTTCACTGGGTTAGAAACCAGCTGAGTGGCCGAGCCCAGAAGGTGGTAGTGAAAGGAGTAAAATCCAGTTGGTGACCAGTCACAAGTGGTGTCCCTCAGGTCTCAGTTTTGGGACCTGTTTTGTTTAATATCTTCATCAATGACCTGAAGAAGGGAATCAAATGTACCCTCAGTAAATTTGCAGATGACACAAAATTAAGCACAAGTGTCAATCTGCTTGAGGGTAGGAAGGATCTGCAGCAGGATCTGGACAGGCTGGAGTAATGGGCTGAGGTCAATTGGATGAGGTTTAACAAAGCCAAGTGCCAGGTCATGCACTTTGGTCACAACAACCCCCAGAAATGCTACAGGCTTGGGGAGGAGTGGCTGGAAAGCTGCCTGGCGGAAAGGGACCTGGGAGTGTTGGTTGATAGCCAGCTGAACATGAGCCAGCAGTGTGCCCAGGTATCCAAGAAGGCCAATGGCATTCTGGCCTGTATCAGAAAATGTGTGACCAGCAGAAGTAGGGAGGTGATTGTACCCCTGTACTCAGCACTTGTGAGACCGCACCTTGAGTACTGTGACCAGTTTTGGTCACCACAGCACAAGAAGGACATTGAGGTGCTGGAGCGGGTGCAGAGAAGGTCAACGAAGCTGGTGAAAGGGATGTCCTTCATGCCCTATGAAGAGTAGTTGAGGGATCTGGGTTTGTTTAGTCTGGAGGAGACTGAGAAGAGACCTTATTGCCCTCTACAACTACCTAAAAGGAGGTTGTAGCAAGGCTGGCGTTGGTCTCTTCTCTCAAATTAGTAATGATAACGAGGGGAAATGGCCTCAAGTTGTGTCAGGGGGGGTTTAGATTGGATATTAGGAAGAAATTCTTCACTGAGAGAGTGGTTAGGTACTGGAACAGGCTTCCCTGGGAGGTGGTGGAGTCACCATTCCTGGAGGTGTTTAAAGAACGAATAGATGCAGAGCTTGGGGATATGGTGCAGTGGTTAGAGAAATGCTAGGACAAAGGTTGTACTTTGTAATCACTCAAGTTTTGCAAGAATTGTTAATGGATCAACGTAGCATAAGACATGCATTATTACAAAATAGAGCTGCTATAGATTTTTTGCTGTTAGCTCAAGGGTATGTGTGTGAAGATTTTGAAGGAATGTGTTGTATGAATCTATCTGATCATGAGCAATCTATTCATGCCAAGCTTGCTTATCTTGCAAAGCATACCCAAGCAATTCAACAAGGGGTTAGTCCCTTTGACATATGGCTGCAACATCTTTTTGGGTACTCCCCTTCCTGGCTGCATGCTCTTTTCATAGGTTTGCATTTGTTAGGTATTGTTATTATAGTGTTATTGATTTGTAGTTTATTTTTTTAGCTGTATTAAACGAGGCCTACAGAAGGCAATAGCTCAGACATGGCTTGTTCAAAAAGAAAAAGGGGGAATTGTGGAGAGTTTTCTCACAGAAAAAGGTCATGATTTACTGTCAGTGAACAACCCATGTTGATAAGACTAATGAGCAACTGTGAAGGAGCTGTGAGAGTCTGTCCTTGTAGTTAATTCTGAAGAGGCCTCGAAATACTGATATGAGATTCCTGCCTTCCTCAGAATGTAGAAAATAGAACTTTGATCACCTGCAAAACTTCGCCTGAAAAACTGCTAGCTTCACACGGGGGGGGAGGAATGATAACTGTTATTTCTGTAGCTCTGCTATTTGACCAATAGCAAAAGATATAAACATGTTTGCTTTTAGAAACACTATAAATGTAGAATGGTTGTGAATAAAGATGAAGGACGCTGAACAGTCACATTGATTGCAGTCGTTACTTCGGGTCCAGCCGATAATCCGGCTGAAGGGAGTTACGGCTTAGCCACATTGGCTCGATTCATAGCTCCGATAGGAGAACGATGTGCTCATATTGAGTCGAGTCGTTCGTCCAGCGGCGCTCTTTCCGACAGTACTTGATGACCCTGGAGGTCCTTTCCAACCATATTGATTCTGTGATTGAATCAAACAGCAAGGATGTAGTTTGGAATCAGAACCTGCCTTCATATCCTGGTTTTTTTTACTATGTGAGTGGTCATTTAGGCTAATATGCATGACTTTGCAAATTAAATGAGTTACGAGATATGGTTCAGAAGACAGGTGGTGCCTCAGCATGCCTCAATAACCCAGCTCTTCTGGCCCCAAAGCTGTCCAAGCTTGAAGAACTTGTCAGTGACAAAGAACTACCTTCTTGATATGCTTTATGCATAGCCTGTTTCTCACAGAAGCAATCACCTTTTGTATTTTTCACTCTAAAATGTTCAAATTCTTTTGAGCTAAATCAAGACTTATTGAATAAGTATTTCAAGCTGAAACCTTTATAATGTTTGTAGCATAGGAAGAAAAAACAAAAGCATGTCAAAAAGGATTTAAACATTTGTATATATGCATATGTGGATGTATATGCAAATTAAGGGGGTGCAAAACTTTGAAAATATAGATCTTAAGATCCTGTTTTTCTTGGCAGCAGAAATGTTTGTGTTTACAGGTCTTAAAGGATGCATATCACTGAAAGCCACAGCAGTAATAAGAAGGCTAGGTCCATGAAAGGATCAGCCTTGAAGGAAAATTTAATTATTCTCTACCAAAGGAAACAGTTAAGCTAGTATTTAATGTACAAAACTTTGAAGATGTTATGGTTTGTTTATTTTGTTTCATTTCAGTTTTTTTCTTCAGATTTCACCATAATTGGAGAACTAACATTAAAAGCCACAATACATGTTTCTATTCCTATCTATTTTTTTTTAATATAAATTAGCTAAGCAATAGTGTCTTTTCACTTGTGACTGCTTCTGTACTGCTACACTAATTATTAAATATATGTAGGTATTGAGCATTCCACCACATCAATATTGATGCTGACTTCTGGTTAAAGAAAAAAAATGCTGCTTGTGCCTTGTGTTTCATAAGTAAATGCACTGACATTTGCTCCAGGATTATTCTTCTGCAGTCTTTGGCTGAAGGCCAGGTATAAATAAATTAATTAGGTTATTAACTTGGCCTGCACTGTGAATTACAACTCTGCATACAGCGAGCAGCATATCTGAAACTTGCCCTTCTGACCTGCAGAATGGCTAGAGAATTGGCACAGAAACACAGAGGCATCGGTACACTTTCCAAGAGCTTTGAAAGTCAGCCAGCACAGCACTGCAGGGCACATTCCTGTATTCAGTCAAGTCAAGATATTTTATCAGAAGCCCATCAGCGAAGACCTTTACTTCCTCCTCTGACCTTTATCCCTTCAATGGGAACTGTTCCCTCCATTGATGCCTCCCATTCATAAGAAGCAACATAACAGACTGTCACTATTGTTGTATAAATAATAAAGCATCACCTGGTGTGTCAGATACTTTTGATGAATGTAAAGTTAAGGGGGATATCTGAGGCAATTATTCACTGTCAAAATATACTCAATATGTTTGAAAAGTAGTTGAAAATAAGCCACTTGAAACAAGACTTCCAAAAGTCAGAGGCTTGGTATTAACCACATTTGTCATCCCAGCAGTAAAACACATAGATGTTCTCACTCAACCTGTTGCTCTGGACTTTATAGTGGAAATGACTAAAAAACTGGAAGAAGGTGGAGCCTGCTGTTGGGAATGACCCCTCAGTCATCAGTAGAGAAAATCCAAGAAGCAAACTCAGTAATACACCAAAATGGTGGCAAAAACAAAGCAACACTCATTCATGAGGTGAGAAGTCATGATGTGGAGAAGACCCAGGGAGGTGCAGAGAGTTATTGATTCATCTTGGCACTTGGTCACTGGACAGCACTTGAAGGGGCTTAGCTGTAGGGTCTCCTGCTTCCTTAATGCAGGATGAGTGTTGGGAATCTATCATAGCAGGGACTCAAAGCACAGCAAACCATTTCCTTTGACAGTGGAAAGGGATAATTCAGGTCACAGTATGGAAGAATGTATTTGAAGAGTAGCAGGATCTGAAGCTGGAGCCCAGAAACATCTCATGGAGTCCAGAAAGCATTAAAGTGTAAGGGAAAACAAAACAGATATGAAAGATAATGGAACATTATTAAAGAACATTTCTGTTTATTTTTGCTTTGCTTTCTGTTTACAAGTTCTGAAAGGCTTCACACTAGTCAAAACCACAGGACCTTGAAAGTCTGATTTACTACAGAGCCAAAATAAAAATTCAATAGTTTTAAATAGTAGCTCTCAATTTGTTTGAAACTGATGTATGTTAGACTCCAGCTTTAAATATTTTGTCATAAACAAGCAAGTATATGTGATTTACTGTATATTGCTTTTATGATATAACATGGAAGTTGTGTATAGCACTTTGATATATGAAGTGAACAGTTTCTGCCTTATAATTTTATGCTGTAAAATGAAATATGTATGTGTATAAATAAATATATGTATGCATATATTTTAAAACACACAGATTCCAGTGCTGACAGCATGAAAGTAATGAAATTGTTTTCCCACCTGCTTATAACAGCTGTTAGATTTGGCTAGACTGTAAAAATCCAGAAGAATGCAGAAAATATCGAAGGGAAGGTTGCTGCCATTGATGACAAACTGAAGTCTACATTGGGAGAAGCAAATATGCCAGCTGAAAAAAATAGTTTCTGAATTCTTGTGAGTTGCTAAATACAAGCTTATTCAATTAAGAAGCCATTCTTCAGCTGCACTGCAGATAGCTCAGCACGGTCACAGCTTCCCTTGACCCTCACGTTATGGTTCAGTCTGTATCCCAAGACAGTGTAAGCAAACACACTGTCTAGCAGCTGCCTTTACTAAATGAATACATATAGGAAAAGACACACAAAAGGCTGAGGGAACCTGATCAGAAGTTAACAGCTTAGGTCATGTTACCTTCAAGTTTTCCTTCCAACATGCTGTACAGAAAATTTATGTATTTCCTTACAGAAGAAAATCACCTTTGACAAATGATATAGACTCTTTGTTTTTGATTCAACACTGGTTACCAGGCTTGGTCGATTACTTCCTAGCACAATTATTAAGCTACTGTGAAGAATATCACAGTCATCAGTTCATCCTATCTGTCTCCTTACAACAGAAGTGTGTGGAGGGCTGTATTCTCCTTTAGCATATTTTACAAACTCCCTGGGTAGCTGCAACTTCTCTGACATCACAAAATGGACAGCTGTACAACAAGCTTTTAATCTAAGATGGGAACATCTGCATTACTTTTTGTTGTCCTACATGAGCAAAATTCACACCACTCACTCAGGCCAGTCCTTCAGAAGGCATCGTGGGTCCTTGCTGTGGATTGAAACATCCTGGGTCCTTGCTGTGGATTGAAACATCCTATCTGCCATGATATGACTGTGAACCTATCCTGATATATTCCGAAGGGATCAGCTTCTGAAGACCACTGCAAAGTCAGGGAAGAGCAAGACTTCTCTTTAGAGTCTTTTCAAAGTTTTCAGGAATTTGGCAAGAGGTAGGACTCTGCACTGTTCACAAGCTGGTAGAGCAGAGAAAACACCAAACTAAATCAGATTTGCCCTTGCTCAACTGTCAGACTTTTCAACATCTCTAAGGCAGGCAGCAGTTGAACAGAAGTTTTCAGAAGGTTGGTATAAATGCAAAATCTAATTATTTTACACTTCCAAGCATTTCAGCTCTCTCTTATTAGATAATTTTCTTATGTCAGAGGTACATGATTTCACAATAACCAAAGTAATGTATGTAGAAACTTTTTTTTTTTTTTTAATAGAGACTCATGGGAGAAGAAGGACATGACATAAATAATTTAGTAGCAACATAGGAGAAAAAGGAATAAAAACTAAAAGCAGGCCTTCTAACTCTCTTACTTGATTTCCTACTCTTTGGAGTGCACTGGTCTTGAGCCTGGAAGAAATTGTGCTTGGATATTGTACTGCTTGCAATAACACAAACAGCAGACTCAGAAACATATAGGATTGATCCTGACTTCCATATCACCAACATCAAATAAAAAATAAGATGCAGGTGAGACCCTGCACACTGAGTTTACACTCTTGACATAATTTCTTATTCAGCAACATTTGGAAGGTACATTAAATTAATTCCAATAACTCACTCCCCTGATTCCCGAGGTTTCTTTCAGACGTTTCAACAGGTTTTTCTCAGCAGCAAATATGGGAAGCATCAGGGAGGCACATTAATGGAATAACGGTGACTTTTTCTGGGGAGACAATACAGCCAGTGGCCCAGATGAGGTGCCTCTACACAAATGCACAAAGCATGGGCAACAAACAAGAGGACTTGGAAACCACTATGCTACTAGAAGACTATGACATAGTAGTCATCACTGAAACGTGGTGGGATGAATATTAGGAGTGGAATGTGGCTGTTGATGGATATAAGTTATTCAGAAGGGACAGAAGAAGAAAGAGGGGTGGGGGAGTTGCCTTATATGTTAAGAAATGGATTGAATGTGATGAGATATCCCAATAAAATACACACCAGCAAGTTGAAAGCTTATGAGTAGTAATTAGAAACTGGGGCAACAAGGGGAACCT
>JAOEGS010017519.1:0-27137 GCA_025447755.1 Corythornis vintsioides
GGTGACTTGGTCTAAGTGATCCTGCTCTGGCAGGGGGGTTGGACTAGATGATCTTCTAGGTCCCTTCCAACCCCTAACATCAGTGAATCTGTGAAAGGAAGCAAAGAGCAGGAAAAAAAAAGGAGAAGTTTGTTCCTTAGCCTGTTTCAGGCTGTTGTTTTGATAAGTCACTAAAGCCATGAGACACTGGCATTACTGAAGAACTGCCTGCAGTTAGTATCAAGCCCTTGAACAATCCAATTCCATCTCACATTCCAGATGGTTAGAAGCAAAACAGCACAGAGATTACAGGTAGGATAAACTCTTTCCTGCTCCATGACATAGAAACCAGGCTTTGTGTAGAAGGATCAACAACTGAGATCATAGAACAAGCACTCTGCAGAGTAATGGGATTGAGCAGGCAGCTGAGGTGGTCTGAAGGTACAGGCCTTCTTCAAAGATGTTCTGCCAATTTCATGTTGCCATGAAAAGTAGGTACGGAACACACATATATAACTGCACCAAAAGGGCACAAAGAACTAGGCATGAATTTGTGTTCAGAATTCTGCAATTTGCTCCTGCCAAAACCAGATAAAGACAATCCCCCAAGCATCTTTAATCTGCCATAGAGCATTGAAGACCCACTATGCAAATTTATTAACACTATCTCACTCATGCACTTTTGTAGAGCAACAGGAACAAACCCATCAGCTTTTCCACAGTACAAGATCAGAAGATAATATTGCAGGGTCCTTACTTGTGCACATAAGTGAGAGGCATCTTCCTGTCCTACAAAATACCTGCTACTATTAGATAGGAGAAAGAACATACATTGAAGAGGCTGAACCAAGATAATTTCCCAGAACCGAAGCCGTAACTACAACCAGTGCAAAAGGGTGACTGATGATTGTAAAGCAGTAAGAATCACTTTATTAACCCTGAGGTATTGTCACTAGAAAAGGTCATGAACTCACACACAGTCAGCTGAGGTAAGCTTTTGCCACTGGTGTTTGTTTGTTTTTAAGATATTAGTCCAGAACCCATGAAACATAGTTTCCAGTGACAACTTAGTTTTGCCAATCTGTTCTATAAAGATGAGAGACAGTTACCACTGAAAGGAAACTGCTCTCATTCTGCTGCTCTAGAGTAACTACTGTGGATACACAGTCTTACACCTCCAGCCAACTATAAAATACAGACTGCAATTTGACTTTCTTGCTAACAAAGTTAGTGCTTATCTGTGTTTACCTATTAAAAAACAAACAAACAACTTTTTTTCATACGTCTCATAATATTAGAGACAATAGTACATTCATTGTCAGCATCTGCCTACACAGCCTTACCTTTAATCTCAGTGAATGTTCAAGGCCTACTTCATGAGCTGACAGCCGTGGATCTACATCAACAGGGTAGGGTAAATCTGCTTCATTGCTCTCCAGTATCACTGGGCTCTGTGGGTCCTTAAAGTTAACATTTTCAGCTTGAGCAGTATTAGGAAGCTCATGATCATCTTTGTCCTGTGCTGGAATGGATTCATATTCATGTTTTTGTCTCATATCTTCTTCAATTTCATCAGTGCTTAATCCTAAAGCTTGATTTACAGACTGTGCCAGCGATGAATCCAAGTGTCCTGCACTAGCTAGTGATTCTAAAAGCAGTTTAATGAGGCCATGTGTGTCAGTAACAGCAGGGTCGGATACATCTTGTTGCCTCAAGTCAGTATCATGTCCACCAAGACCAGTATTAACTGAGAAAACAGAGTATGGCGAATCCGAGGTTCTGCCCCCTTAGTGGAGGGGGAGGAGGGGAAAAGTAATGAATTACTACCTTTTAAAATAAAAACAAAACCAGACACCCCCAAATACCAGCTATGTACCCACAGTCTTACTCTTAAGCATCAATTCATACAGTACAAACATTTCTTTTCTTACAAAAAAAGTTTAAAAGGTGGATGTGGATGAAAGGGCAGTTTCTAAAGCTAATAGTCTCACCCAGATAAATAATGATGGGGCTTTATGTCACATATTTTACATTAATGATCAATGTAAAATGACCCTGGAGGTTCACAATTTCCATACAGGAGTCCCAACATCTAGCACATAGCCTACCCTCTGTCTTCCCCATCCACCCATGCCAGTATCTTTTGTCCTTCTCAAAAGGGAATCTTATTCATAAGATCAGCTGCTTCATCTTCCCAAGTGATTTAAGTACACATGAGACTGACTGCTGCTTGATGTAAATCTTCCTCTTCTTTGTTCCACCCTTCTCCTCAATTTTCCTCCCCATGAAGGAGGTCTATGCAATTGCCTTGAGACAATGGTCAGGAAAACAGAAATCAAAGGGGTCTTTTTGGCAGCTATTAAGTATCAGATAATATCTGTGGTAATTACTTGAAGTTGGTTTGGAAGTAGATAATGTACAGAAAAAATCAATCTTTTACTATTAGGTTGTTTTCTTTGTCCCACTACACGGGTACATCAGTGGCTATTTCAAATCTTAACTGTGCTCATGCTTAGAAGCTTAATTCTCCTCTTCAAACTATACTAGCCACTATATAGGATATGGGAGCTATAGAGAATTACAGAAATTCCTGAAGTCAAACTCTGGAAAAAACATGATAGTATCAAGTCCACTTTGTACTCTGTATTAAGATAATTCCACAGCTAAGCAAATTCTTTGGATGTCTGCCTTCTCCCTGAAGAGGCAGAACAAAAGCAGCTTCAATTACAACTCTTCCTAGGAAGTGTCAACCTACATTAAAATAAACTTAATCTCTATTGATAGATCTCAGGCCAATGTTTAAATGAACTACCAGGCATTAAATACACACAGTATGCAATAAAAATACAATATCTATAAAGATCAAGTGTTAAAGATGCTTTGAATTTCAGTGTTTATAGAGGAACTGTAAATAAAGGTTTCTTACCTTCATACTGACAATTATTCTCTGAAGATTCACTCATTTTTAAGTATTTCCGCAAATTTTCAGACTGTTTATCCAGCTTCCTTTTCAGGCCACTTTTATTTCTAAGGTCTTCAGAATCAGAATCTCCACCTACATTTTTTTTCCTACACTGGATTAAGTTAATGAGGTCTTTGAGTCTATCAGGATCATAATCTCCAAGATGAGGCAGTTTTCTCTTGGCAGCCATGGCTTCGTATCTTGCGCGGATTCTTTTCCCGCTTCTTGCGTTGGCAAAATCAGAGTCTTCTTCTGTAGCATCATAATCTGAGATGGGACTAAACTGCTGAAGTTTCCGTTTTCCTTCCATCAGTTCCTTAGCTCTAGAAACAGGTAGCTGATATGCCTCACAACCAAAAATATAGTTTTGCAAGGAGGAGTCAATATGAGATTTATTTTTTGGAGCAGCATAAAGAAATTTTTTGTCATCCAACCGTGACTCATATCGATATAACACAAATTCTCTATATTTTCCAGGGCCACTACAGCATCTTTTCAAATACTCATTTATATACTTTTCCACAACGGTATTGAAATCTGCAGTAGCATCTTTACGACACTGGATTAAAGCAAAATGTAGAGACTGAATAAACCTTGTGAATTCTGGAATTATTTCCTGATTTTCGTGCAAAATCACAGTAGTTGTATTTTTCTGTGTTCCAAAGGGAACACTTTTTTGTGCTGCCATAGGAGAAAAAGGAATCCACAATTAAAATAAATCATAAAGCTACAAATAAATAATGACTAGTTAGTAATATTTTGTATTATTTGATGAAAAACAGTTTGGAATGTGAAGAAATAACCCAAAATCCATGAAAGTAAGGTGAAGTTACCAGCTTTAAATCCTACTTTAAAAAGTCAACGTACTCAACAGTCATGATGAACTGTTCATTTTCAAAATTCTGTGGGAACCTGCATCCTTGACACACACATCAGTTCCAAATTAAACCACTTAACCAAACCCTACAGAAGGTGGCCACTTCAAAGGCTCATTAAGATTTACTAAGAAGCTGCCTAAGAACTCCCTGTGAGAGCCAGGGGAAGCATCACTCCTTCCTGTGCAGTCCTGATGCGTTTGTTGTGCTGCTTCTAAATTCACTGGACCCTTATGAAATAGTTCAGCTTAGTAACCCAGCAGAAACCTACTTTTTTTTTTTTCCATTTCTTTACAAAGCAATGCAAACTCACTAAACTGAAGAGATGCAATATGATCATGTGCCAAGAGCAGAATTTCCCTGTCCTGGGAAACCATTAGATCCTTCTACTACATCCTTGAAGCTCTGAGTTACATAATTTTATAAATATTTATTTATACTCTTGTGCCCCTTCAAATCACAGGCTTACCTTTACTGCATTCAACCATTTAAGCACCCTAAAGACTCACACTAGTGGTTAACCTTATGTTTGACAGAAACTGGACTTCACAAGTATTTGAGATGTCACAGCAGCAAGAACTGAAGTGTTCTTAAGGAACACTTCAAGTGTCATCTCATTATCTCCCCTTACCCAATCTAGAACTGAATTTTCACAATCATTACTTAAATGAGAAAAAAACCTTAAAGGGCTTATTAAAGACATTAAAAGACAAGAATGCCAAAACTTAGGCAAGCAAATTCTTTGTAAAAGTGCATTTCCTGGCAAGAGCTGTGTCTTGCCAGTACCACTTCTAACTCACAGGAGACCAAAAAGCACCACACTCTGCTGCTGGCACTGCTTACTGCTCATTTCAACTGTAAAAGATTAACTTTAAAGTCTCATCCCAAAGCATTAAAGTTCTACTAAAATCAAGTCCTTTCAGTTATCTTCTATGACCTGGTTGTTATCAATACATTTACAACATTTTTTTTTTGCTCATTTACTTAGTTTTTTGTGTGTATCCCCATGAAAAAAAACAAAGTAAAAAGTAAAATAATTACAGGTATATTAAAGGCTTTCAAGATGTTTTGATGGTTAAAGGAAGCCCTCAAACCTCTGAGGTGCATGCTATTACTAATGCATAGATCTCTTGAAATGGTGATACTCAGTTCTACTAGAATATACAATCAAGAAATTTCAACAGTTTTACCTTCTCAAATACGATTGAACAAACCTAAAATACTTAGCATGATACTTTTTGAGCACCATCACCATGACTATGCAAACTGTTATTCCTAGATTACACTGACTGGCTATAACATGACAAAGTCTTCAACAGAATATAAAGTACATTTAAATAAACACATGCACAACACTCCAACTTACCTGAACTTGTTACACCTCTAGGTTCTGGAAACAGAAACAATGCTTGTAGCATGCGGGGCCGTCCACTTTGCTGGTCTATAGCACAAGAAAATAAAAACAGTTGTGAAGACAATCACTGTGCTTCAAAAAACAGCCTAGTACTCAAACACCCACTCCCCCTAAAAAAACGCCAAACAAACCCAAAACCAACTCAACCCCCAAAATCCCAGAGTATGCATACCATAGGGGGACATCATTTGCCAAGGAGAAAGAAGAAAAAGGAATCCTCTGTCCAGAAGTGGTTTCACAAGAACCTGTTTTCAGACAAAAAAGTTTACTGTTTTAAACAAGCCAAGCCATGTGCTGGCAATGAATACTCTTACTGTCTCTAAGGAAATTTCATCATGGGTAGACAAGTGCCCTGATAAATTGTTTAAGCACATGCCTGCTAAGGAATTCCAGGGAAACTGAGGATCTTGTAATACACCTCAACAAACATTTAGTAATATTCTTTTTAAAAACAGCAATAGTCAAATCTGTTCCACTCACAAGTTTCTCTTTCTCTAGTTTTTGAAGTAAACCCTCCAAGTGACAACCGGAACGGGACTTCTCAACGACTTCATAAAGGCTACTGTACATGCCGTTCTTCAACACTGACATGATACAAGGTTAGAAAGAGAAGGTAAGAAAAAAAGAAACAAAACTGAGAAGTTCAGAAAACTTTTTAAAATTCTGAATTTAAAAAAATAAAAAAATGTTGAGCTAGAGCTACTTACCTTCTTTTGCACTTAGGTAAGTTTCTTTATAGAACAACGCTGGTGAAATTTTTTTCTTCAGTTGATCAATGCTCACAACTTTCTCAACCTCAAGCTTCTCAGGACTGGAGAAGAAGGGTGGGAGAGGGAGAAAAGGAAAATAAAAAACTCTTTTAACCCCCACAGTCCTACCCTCATTGACAAAAATAAATAAATAAATAAATACATGCTCTTAAAAGCCATTTATGTGCACTGCCATGAGCCAGTGGTGTATATTCCTGCAAAAGAGTGCATGTCACTTTGAAGAAAAATAAAACAAAACAACAAAACAACAAATAAACAGACAAAAAAAGAGATGCTGACGGCTCTGTGTGCATGAAATAAAGAAGCTCTGGATACACATGACTAAAGAGTCTAGTCTGACACATTTAAAGCATCTAATCAATATGTATTATAGATTTTCATCCATATGTATCCAAAATCCACCAGTCCCTACTAGAAAGTGTTTTAACACAGCGTTATTTTAAACTTACTCTTTAAATGGCAATACTCACAGCTTGCATGGAAGGAATGGACGAGCTGCTGATTTCAAGGAAACATGGCACAAAAGTTTGCCTTTGTTCCAAAGCTGTCCCCTCCATAACGTAAAGTTAGTTTGATCTGAATTAAGATAAAAAAAACTGAATTAAACCACCTGCTAGGTGGAACTGAAAGGAAATAGCTCTAAAGAGGCTACTGAATCTCCAAAAGCAGTTTAGAAAAAATTTCATACTAATAGCAGACCAGATAATAATACATTAAGCTAAAAGGTAACAAAGGGTGTTTACAATCCTGTCTTTTGACCTGATCTGCAAAAAGATTACCTGTACTTGTCTATATAAGCATGCCCTTGATGCCAACATCTGTGGAATGATATCCTCTACCCTTACCTTAACTGTCAACCATTCTCATACATATTATTTTGCTTGAATAGGGTTCAAAAGAAAAACAGGACAGAGGATAATATTATGTGAACTGCCAGTGAACAGATGTCCTGGTTTGAGTGAGAACTTAACTATTTCTCTTCAGTGATTTTACTTTCCAGCTCAATTCTTCTAACTGCACTATCTGAAGCTAGCACCATATTTTCACAGAGTGTCTACTTCCAGCAGTGATAAGACCCCATGTTTAGAGTTGCTACCAAAGATCAGGCTGCAGACCAAGGCCACTGCTGGATCTTGTGTACCACACTGGGGGGTGCAGAAAGTGAAAGGCTGCACCTGGATGGAGGTCTGGACAGGACAGGTGACCTCAAGCTGATCAGCAAGGTATTCCAGCCCATACAGGTCATAATCGATCTATAGCTGAGTGACCATGAGGGTTGGGCTTTGTTTGGCTTGGCTTGAGTCCTCTCGTGTCTTCTTCCTCACTTCTTCAGTGTCTGGCATCTGAGGACTCCTCTGTTCACTCTGCCTGAGATCCCTATTTGTGTGTTCCCTAAACCCAGTACCAGAATCCAAATCCTGAACACAGTTCCCACCTGCCATTGAGCCCAGTCTGGGACTTTCCCAGTGACTGCTCCACAGCATCAGTGGTGACAGCTACATAATTGCCATCGCGGGGGCTGGGGTCAGTACTGGTTTTGTACATATTTGTGTCTGTCTGATCATGCAGTATTAGGAAAAGAAGCCTGCAATCAGTATGGTACAGGATAAAATGCAGGTATACAGTCAACGTAAGACAATTAAAACTACACAGGGGAAAAAAAGTCCAAATCCTTGCATCTCATATAAAATATATTTTTACATCATAAAAGCAATAAATTTCAATTAATTCCTACCTGTAGTTCTATCAGCACTGAAGCTGTTTGATCTAATAAAAAGAAAAAAGACAAAATTACTAGGTTGAAACAAACTTCTGGCTACTAAATTTTCCTTCAAGGATACTTTATCAGTCTAACAAAACAGCAACACTGAGAATTTGCTCTCTAACCTCAAGTTATCACTGATGTAGCATCTTGTGATATTTTCGATACCTTCAGAACTACAGTACAGTCCCACCATCTAGGAGCCTTCCTATCAGCACAGGTATCAAACAGTATCTGTAAGCAACTGCCCATTTACAGATATTCTCTCCACAACCAGTAAGACAACATCAGTGAGCTCAGTGACAAAGCACACTTTTTTTTTTCTTTTAGAATAGCAAGCAAGATAATGCTGTGAATATTTTATACATGTAAATTTCCTCAGTTAAGCAAAAATTACCCCACTATAGATGTATTCCACCTAAGCAGAAGGTGAGCATGTGAAAACTGCAGCAGAATGGCTTCCTACAAGGGCCAACCTGCTACATAACAACAGTTCTGTCATCTTGTGGTTTTCATTGGAAGTATTTATTATGTCAAGTCCATCCATTTCAGCAGTGCTCATCTAAATAAATTCTAAGCCAAGAGCTATGAATTCTTTATGCTGGATGGTGTCTTTCCAAAACTCATTTCATAGCTCACCTTGATGACAGCAAGAATTTTGGTACTTGCACCATTTCATCTTTGTGAGTAAAGGACACGACGGCATAAGGACAAACGTGCCTTGGTCTGAGCCTTATCTCATCAAAGCCATATTCATACAAGTAGTACTGGCAAAAGAAGTGAACACCATGTTAAAGTCTTGTGAACTGCATTTTTCAAATATACTAACAATCCATAATCTTTCTTCACTGAAAGGTCTACTCTGCTTCACACAATTAGCTTACAAAATATACCTCAGAGTTGATTATTTCAGTACACAGAGTGTTTGAAACCCATTATGCTAAACTTTAACCAGTATATAAAACATAAATGTGATTTATGTTCCTTTTACCAACAACCTATTTCTTCAACAGCTGCTATCTAAAATAAGGAAGCCTTTAAATTACACTCTCATACATACTTTATAAAGCAATCAATTAATTTTTTCACCTTCTCCTTCCTCCTTCATCAAACAGACAAGATGGACACTACTTCAGGAGCTAGCCAATACTGAGAAAGTAATTTTGCAACATTTGCTACCCCAACCCTAATATTCTTGATAAGGAAAGAGACAAGAAAAAAAAAATCATCAAGGAAATAAATATTGCTGTGAGTTTAAAAGTCTATCCTTTGTTCAGTCACAAAATTTTAATGTTAAAATGTTAACTGTAATGAGAAATTACAACATGCTTTCTTTTCTAGCTGAATGACTGAGTGCCCAGCTCTGAGTTACAGAAGTCAGAAGACTGGAGAGAACACTTCAAGTAAGTATCCTGAAATCTATGGATTTGGTGGAATAATCTGACTGCAACAGACTACTGCAGTAACAGAGATGAAACAGCTGGAGAAACAAATTCCCAAGGTTTAGTCTATAAAGTTCTTACACAAGAAGTTAACACATGCTCAGCTCTCCTATACCTGAGTAAGTTCATAGGCTCGATAAGCCAACAGGGATGTTACTTTATTTGCATTCTTTGAAACATGACACTCATGCTTTGGGGTTGGATCCAACACATTCTTTAATGTTGATTCCATTGCTTTCATACCGACGTGGTCATATATGCTTTTCATTTTTCCCTGCAACAAAGCAGAATTGTAAGCATAAGCTTTTTCCTGAAAACTGGCAAACTCTTTCAATTACCAAAGAAAGAGAAGGAAAATTAAAATGGGCCATTAAAAAAAGCCATTTATAGAAGCAGATAATTTTCATGCTTCCATAGAAATCAAGACATTTTTGCCTTTTTAAAAGTCTATCATGCTTTATTTAAGCTCAGGGTCAACCCAGACTTTAAACCTGTTCTAGTATCTCTATAAGCAGGTAATCGTGTAAATGGAATTTTAAATGTTAGGTTAAAAACTTATTTTATCAGTGCACAATATAATCCTTCAAGAATAAACAAGATAAATTTACCTTTATTATTTTAAAAATAATCACATCTCCAGTTGCTCCAGTTTCTAGAGGATTAGGCTGCAATAAATCAGCATACCTGGAGACATATACACCTGCAAGGAGTATAAAAAAAGAAGCCCCATATTATGCTGAATATTACAGAATCACAGAATATTGAAACATTAGAAGCTAAAGAATTATTACGTAAGATTAAACCTCAGTGTATACCAAGCAAAAAAGATACAATAATATTTTTGCAGTATAATCAGAGAAAGGGTAAGGACATATGCATCATTTACAACTTCACAGCAGTAGAATAAACGTTTAGTTGCATCAACTGCAGTATGAAACACCACAGCAGAATATGGACTCTAGCTCGCTTTGAAAGGAGCACAGATACATTACTGAAAGTGTTGTGACCACAAGGACAAGACCTGCCAGAAGGCTATATGGATACTTCTTTCAGGTGTTCTATGTTTTGTTTTGTTTTGAACAGCTAAGGTCCCACTTCACAGTGTGGACATAAGCAGAAAAACACTGAACACTGTTATCATCAGCAATCTTTCATCCTACACCATTAACAAAAATACACTGTTTTAGAATCATGAACTGACACTCAGATGGAAAAATAATGACTTGCTTTTCAACAATAATTTCATAGGCTTTAAAGCCTATGACACAGTCATTTGTTGGTCCAGCGGGTTACCTCAGATCAAACAACTAACTCTACTCAGGTACTCAGAAGAGCATCCATTTTTCTCAGGTTCTACTCATTCCAAGTGTGCATTTAATTGCTTTGCGAAATTTCCCAAGAACACATACCCACTGAAACAGTAAAAAAAATTATATGCTCATATACCCTTGTTCTCACTTCCCTTGCATCTGTTCTGCTTTCAACATTCATGTTGATACTTCCATAACATGTTACTCTTACAGAGGATGACAAAATGATTTCTTGACTTTCCATTAGAGAAGTTTTGCAAATGGACCTTGATATCTTGCACTTTCAAATCTCTTAACACCTTGTGACTCTTCCAAGTCTCCAATTTGACTATGCTCTTCTTGGATTTGTCGATTCAAGAACTTTAGTTCTACCTACATCAATACTAAGCTGTGCTATTATTTCCATTAGGTATGCCTGAATGTCTATCCATGCCTTTATGCATGTACAAACACAGAGAAACACAGCCATAGCCTACATTAGTTCTCTGGCTTCCTTAGTTTAATGGGAATATATTAGAACACTGGGATATATTGCTTTCTCTTAAGCCAAAATAAGAATTAGCTCTTCCCTTTGGGAAAGGAACTAGACAAAAAAAGAGTTATTTCATAACATTGCCATGTCAATCTACTTTGCTAAAAATATCTAGCTGTGATGTTCCTGAAGTAAGTGATAGAAAAAGGTCTGAAAGTTTACACAACTACATCATGTTATCTGCCAGTCATACTGAATAATATCAGCACATATCATCAAAAGATAGTTACCCATGGAAGGGCTGCCAAGAATTGTTATTTTGGAGTGGCCCACCTGCAGCCCCTTTTCACACACGCTTTGGATCTAAAGAGAACAGACATTTTTTTTAAGCAAATCTAACAGGAAAGCCAGAATAGGAACAGAACAAACAGTGAGAAACAATAATTACAGAACTGTAATTGATCTAAAACCAAACAACCCAAAAGACCCCCTCAAAACACTCTTACAAAACCACTGAGGTAAGACTAGTCTGAATTGCTACACGAACTGTTAAACTGTGCCAGTCAAAAACTCAGTATGAAACAGATAGTGACTCCACTATACCTTAGAAGAATAGCCCCCTCCCTATACCTTATACACATTGTGCAGAAAAAGCACAAAAATTCTATTTCCATCAGTTTCATTAAAAACAAGATCAAAGCAGACACACAGAAGATAAGGTCCATTTTCTAATATTCCAGTTACAGTAAACTCTTCTTGATGAAAAAAAAAAAAAAACAACAAAACCCAACTGCAATGAAAACAAGCAACAGTCCTTTTTCAATTAAAAAAAGCCAACCAAACAAAAAAAACCTATAAACTAAATAAAACCCCACATACCATCCAGAAAATCTTTTCGTCTATAAAACAGAGAAGGTACTAGACACACAAATGGAGCACCTTAAATATCAAACAAAGGTGACATAATAATGTATCTCTTTCCATTCTTCTACAACTTCTAGTGCTGAAAGTTGCAAAAGTAATTTAAACATTTACTAGCAAGCCTGCCAATAAAAACACTCAGTTTAAAAAAAAAAAAATAAACCCCCTTAATTGAAAATGAAAGAAAGCAATTTATATGCTGCTTTATTTTCTTACCTGAGGTCGATCAACCATCAGAAAGGCATAAGATTCAGAAAGTTCTTTTTCTAGACGACCATCAAATTTCAGCTCTCTGCGTTTTTCTGTGAACTGTTATTACAGAAAGTTCTCAACACACGGAGACATGCTCCTACCGTCACATTCAAATGTCAATGTTTTAAGGCCTCACGTATGTTGGAAGATTCAAATGCACAAAAATAATCAAGATCATTTGAATGAGACCATAGTATACTAAAATTAATTGTTAAAAATCTCATACCTGTGGGGAACACCATTGGCTTTGTCTGCCCAAAGACTGACTTTGGGTTTTATTATTGTTTGTTTTTTTGGTTTTGTTTTTTTTTGTTTTGTTGTTGTTTTTTAAGGAAGAGACGCTTCAAACAAACTGTAATGTTTTAATGCTACCTTTGTAGCATAGCTATCTAGAAGCATCCAGCTTAATGTCTTATGTATCATGTTTAAAACTCTATAAATAAGCCTTTTTCTCATTTTAGGGGACAGACCATTATCTCTTACATTGTGCATGTACTTTTGCAGTTGCACATCACTGCTACTGAGGTGGTTTTCATTGCAGTACTCTTAGCTGCAACATAAACATCAGGAAGAAAAAAAGCTACAGACTTTACCTTATAGTTTAAAGATAACAACTATAACAAACAAATTCTATTTTCTGTTACTCCATATGAGAGGCTTTTTTTGGCACTGGGACTAAAAACTTATTTCACAGTTAAAAAAGAACGCCAAGGTTAGATTTAAGAGACACCAGATAGGGTACAGCAAAAGTGCTTCAAACAAGCTGTTCCACTTACTACGTCAAGTAATCAGAGCTTTTAGGTGCTTCTTGAAGAACATAAAAATCACAGAGACTATGTAGACTTAGTATGAGAAAAATAATCTTAATTTTCACAAGAAGCATCAGACCTTTCAAGTAAGACACTGGAACATTGTTCCAGGTTATTAAATATATATATATTTAAAAAAAAAAAAAAAAAAAAAAAGGAAATTAATTTAAAACTAAAAATGCACAGAGACAAGTGGTGCTAAATGAAATTTTTATTTCAGTCTTTTTTGAGTATCTGGCAGGCAGGATTTTATGTCTATGCAGTAATAAATTTCCCTGAAAAACAGCTATTTATATTTTGGGGGATATGATTTTTCAATTAAATATCAAACACGTAAGTAGAAAATAATCTCCAGGTCTTTGACTCTAGACTCAGAAAACAAAACAAAAATTAAATGCCATTTGACTTGTAACTTATTCATAAAGACACAAATATACTTACTTCCTTCTCCAACAGTTCATTATGAACTAAGCTGGCTCTCTTGTAATTAAAATTGGACACTGAACTTGGTTCCAAGTAAGATGAATGTAGAATCTTCACAATATCCTCAAACTCTCGAGAGCCTACAACTACTGGCTGAAAGAGTGCTATAAAAGGCAATACATAAAAATCATAAGCTCCAATAAACAAATATAATAATCTAGAATTTTCCAGTTCATCGACAGTTTATGCATAAAGACAAACAGTTCATGATTCAATTTAGAATACAAAAAAAATACCTAAAATATGTGGAAAATATAGTATCTAGGCTATAAAGCTCAAGCTAAAGTTGTCTAGAATTAGGGCACCTTTTAAAATTAAAAAAAATAATAATAAATTACCTTTTTAAAATATTGTCGAACAGATAGTTCTCAGAATTTTAGAAGGGAAGCAAGTTACCCTTTGAAAGCACTGGTATTTATTGCAAAACACTGTAATTAAACTTTCAGAACTTACACTAATTAACTCTTTTCATTAAGAACCAGGAGCAAATTGTTCTAATAAAAACCTCTGCAACAGTTTCATAACTCAGCCTCTCATTAGAATCATTATGGGGTTTTGTTTGCTTATGGCAATTAGGCCAAATATATATAAACTCAATACTGTTTTAAGAAATCCAATAAACTCCTCATTAAAAACCACACTGCTTTGAGTTCATGCTTTATGGTAACTGCTTTAAAATGAAAGCCCTTCCTTATATAAATTCACCTTCTGAGCAAACCAGTGCCCAAGTTCACACAGTCAAGTGTTCATCTCCCCAGGCCTCCTCAGTTGTATCTGGGTACTGAAAAACTGCTCAGAAAAGCAATCTGAGAGTGGGCCAGCTCAGTATCTGAGGGTGGATTAGAACATACATCAGTACTTCGGTGGTATTTGCAAGCTTCAGATTTTCAGTACTCCCAGCAGCTATTTCTGAGACTGCTTTTGCTCTTTTTGAAGGAAAGCCTATTTTTCCCTAGCAAACTCCCAAACCACCACCACCTGAAATCCTTAGAAGTTAACAGTATTTAGGAATGAACTACAACAGTACTAGTCTCACGTGGCAGACTGTCTACCCATTACTCTAACAGCAAATTAAATTCAATTGCATCCTTAGAGTGTATCTCTAACTTCCTTAAATAATACAGTAATAATACAGATTTGGACAGAAATATCTAAATGAAAACTGTTCTGTGCTATATAGTAAAAGCTGCATTTACATACACACTTCATAATGCAATAACACATGCACAAATTAAAGCAAAGCAATGATTCCAACACCAGCCACATTGTAGAAATAACTTTTCAAGAGTGGAAGTTATAAAAGTTGATTAAGAAACCATTCTTTTAAAGCATCCTCTTTAGTAACAACACGTTCTTTCTTGAAAGGCTGACAGCAGTATGGGAGGAGAGATAACGAAGTGAATTAATTTCTCAACTTCACATTACTAAGACTTGATGCACTTGTACTGGAGAAACACAAGTAAAATATAAGACAAGCCTACTATAGGTACGTAAACACTGGAAAAGCACCTCCTTTCCCATCCCATCCCCTAACACCTTGCAGGTCTTTCTGAGAGTTATTAAACCCGTGTCACAGTACATGAGTTTCACATATTGCCTGCTCCTCTTCTAAGATGACCAGTTAAGGCAGAAGGTCACCAATGCCATCTGCTTGTCCAAATTTCCTGTTTCCTTAACAGTGATTACTGTACCTTGCCCCTTCTCCCTCCCAGCCTGTTTTTAACATGAGTCAAGGCAAGTAGAAAACTCTACAGAACTAGATAGAGTGGCTACAAACCATATAGAATGTCTTGCCTACTTCCCATATTCCAATATAGGAAGAGACATATTATTACATAAAGATCCTGTTATTCATTCCAATATTGTCAACTACATACCCATTTGTGTTTAAAAATTTCTTGCTTTATGGAAAGTTATCATGAGCAAGCTGAGAGAGACTTGCCCAAGAAGAGCAAGTCCCCCTGTCCTTCAGTTAGGAAGAACCTACATAAACAACTGTACAATTAGCTCTCAAAAGATACATGGATTGAGAACTTGTCAGCACCCAGTAAGCATTTCTGCTTCAGGTGCAGCCTGCTAATTCTGTATCTAGTACATTTTGTTTGAGTTCCCAAGGGATGGATGGAGCAAGTAAACTGATTGGTAAACTGACTGCAGGACAACACTATAAACATGAAGAAAAAAAAAAAAAAAAAAAGTTACTTAGCTTTGAATTTCACATAAACTGTATATACAACAGTCAACTACTTTGTTAAGAGTGCACCACATGAACTTTTTTTTTTTTCTTCTCCAAGTATGACTGCTCAAACACACTCATCATGTGCTTCATGACTGGTTCAAATTTACTTCCCAGTTCCAGAACTTGAGGCACTGCAGACTTCAGACTGTTACTAAAATTCTGAAAAAGTAGCCAGTGAGGTAAGTAGCAAGGCAATACTTTTCAATTTGTCATCTCCGCAATGGTGCCATAGGGCAGATGTTTTCTAGAAGGTTCAAGTCACTAATAGAAGGGCCTATACCTCACTTAAAGGGAGTTCCAAAGGAAGAAAAAAGGTACTGAACTAGACCTCCTATAACCATCGCCAAGACCTAAATTCACAGGCAAAAGATGACATTATGAAGCTTATCCCGATTCACAAATATATATATATCACTTCAAAGAGCAGTAGTACATATAGATGTTATGGGGGTATGTTGCACATTTACTGACTTATGTAAATTAAACAGTGGTTTCTGTAAGGACTAATTTGCAATGTCCTTGTAACACACACAGGTCGATTATTGTGGGGTTTTTTTTGCTGGCTTGATCTGCGCAAGTAAAATGAATAAATAATGGTTTTGTACAGTTGCTACCCAGTGTATTTGAACACACATATGTATTTTTAGGTGGAAACTCAGTTCATATAATATACTACCTAAGTTAGGGGTGGGTGTTAGACTGGATGTTTGGAGGCATGTAATTATCTAGAGGCTTGCGGTTTGTCTTTCACTGTTGTCTGATGCTGCAAATTGAGACAACTGACTCTGGAGTTAGCAGGTTTCATTGCTTAGGATTTAAGTCAGAACGTTAGTTCTGACTTAAAAAAAAAAAAAAAAAAAAAAAAAAAGTCAGAGGCATTCTCTTTAATGAATCCTGAACTACCTTTTAAGGGAAGTAATTACTTGTTATCAGTTATACTGGCAGAACACTAGCACTCTTCACAAAGTGTTCCTTATACAAAAACTCCTTTGGGAACCATGATTTTCTTTGAAGTCTTCATTTTTTAGGACCGAGACGAAAAATCTGGTACTAATAAATTGTAATGTTGCTACTTCTGTATTTTTTCAGCCCCAAATATCTCTTCTCTCAAAAGGTCTCCACAGTTATCGAGGACTGCTTAATGACATTCCCCCTGTGGAAATAGCAGATACACGTCTACCAAAGATACGGAAAATTTGAAGACATAAGGCAAGACAAAATGAACCACCAAATACTATTAAGCAGAGAAGAGACAAATTAGACCTCCAAGGGAGTATTGCTAAGACTTTCAAGGATAAAAGCAAGACCTTTTTCCTCCATTCAGTCTAAGAAAGAGCAGTTATTTGTAGATCGTAGATTACAGAAACAAATGTCCAATCCTAATCATCAACCTCCTTTAGTCACTGGCTGCCACCTGAGCATGGTTTTTGGAATTGATTTTTGGTATGAGGACTACTCATAGAATTAGCTCAGCAAGTTAAAACAAAAATGCTCTTCTGGTGCTTTATCTTGAAAATTAATTTTCATCATTCCTATAAAAAAAAGGATCCTTTAAGTTTCAGGCAGACTTGGAACCTGAGAAGATCTGCCAATCAAACCTGAAGAGGTTGTGACAATTGGCTACAGTACCAACATTAAATAAAAACACAAAACCATGACAAAAAAGACAAGCAACTCAAGAGAGCGTAACTCACAGAGTGAATTCAAGACACTCTGAAGTGAGAAAACAAAGGCACACGCACCTTAAAAAAATATATAAATAAAAAAAATCTGCCAGCCAACCATTCTTACAGTTTGGTTCCAGGTTTCCTGAAGTCTTCCACAAGGACAAAAAATGAAATCTGAAAAAAGGTTCTCTATGACAAATAAACACAGCTAGATTTAAGAAGTATGCTTCCTCCAGATGTTTTTCTCAGTATTAACAAAGTTCTTTCTGTTGACTTTCAGTCCCTCATTAGTCTTCAAATAGAAGTGGAGAAAAAATCCAGAACTACTAAGTTTTCTTGGTTTTTCTCTGTACATTTCCACTTCACAGCTTCAGTTTTTAATTGCTTCATAATCAAAAGTTGTTCGCTAAACACATTTTGGTGCTTAAAAAGAAGAATAGGACAAAGAAAAAAACAAACCCCACCGAACAGTTATCTTGTACAGATTTTATAGTTTATACGTGAGAGATTAGTCTTCACAATCAAGAGAGCAAGTATATCGTAGGATGGCATGTCCAGGAATGAAATGGAAGTTTAAAATTTTTAAAAAGGCAATTCCAATACAAGTTAAGATGGAGGAAGCTCCCATGTGTACTGTTTCATGATGGAATTCAGAATCTGGCCAAGAACTCTTTTGAAAGGGACAGATGATATTCTAATTATTCAGTAATTTAATAAGATGTATTTGAATGCTGGTACAGATCTTGCTGTAAGTGTATGCCACTATAATGTCATACGATCAATGCACTGCTAATCTTCTCATTTAGTTCCAGAAATTGTGTCATTTCTCAAATACCAGTTCTAATTCCAGTAAGGTGGTTGTCATCAAAGATCATGTTGGCAGTTTCTATGCTGGCCCACATCTGCTCCTCTTGCCTGTGACACATGCTCTGAAAGCAGCTAGCAAAGTGGCAAGACCAATCATCAGCCATCGTAAGCAACTGTTAAGACCACAAGCACCATGGACAGAATGAAGAAAGGTCCATTTTGAAAATTCTGGAAAGTGTTTTTTTGCCAGCATAATTAAAATGCCCAAGCAGCTTTCTGTAAGCTGAAAGCGAAAAGAAAAAAAAAAGTACACTAAAAATGAGAATACCTCAAATGACCTTGACACTAGTGAGGAAATTTCAGACGATGGGCAAGAAAGGCTTCCCCTTTCTGCCCCAGCAGGCAGAGAAGCCTGTTGTTTGAACTACATATTCTAAAATTTTTTACACAGAGGATGTGTTAGATGACTGAAAAAGGTATTTTTCAGGCTTTCATTCACACTGGAAGCAAATGTTAGACAGGAACTTCAAATATCTTTGTTAAGTACTAAAAATTTCTGAGATATTTAAAGATATCAGTGTAACCTCACTTGGGACTGACATAAAAAAAAGAGCAAGAGTCACCATGTTTTATCCATATATTTTTTTCTTTCAGATGAATTATGACTTTTTTTCCTCCAAATCAACCCAGCCATTTACAATGAATCTGTGTCAGACCTGTATCCCCCCCTTGGGGGGTGGAAAAGGGAAAGAAAGGGAAGAAAAGGAAAAAGGAATATTACTGACATAAATGGAAGGAGGTAAAAGGAAAGACTGGATAATGAAATAAACCTACCTTCATCTCTTCCTTACAGAAGAAAGCATTTCAAGAAGTTAAGATGTTAGACTCCTCTCTGAAATAGAAGCCTACACGAACAGATATTTTTGTGATACTCACTAAACTAATGACCCCATGTTGCAAAAGGTCAAGAGATAAGTTTCAGGGAGAAATTAAGACGTCTTCAACACCACTTAACAAAATCAAAGATTAGCAGAAGCCAGTGGAGTCTCATGGAAAGCAAGTACCACAGGCTTTTAGAGGAAGAACTACTTGAAAACAAAAAAACAAACCCTGAATACTTGGAAGAGGAACGTTTCGAAGGCGAGACATGTGACTGTGGGGTGAGCACGTCCACCCTGCAAAGTAAGGAATTTTCACTAGATAAGAACAGTCTTCTGTTCATCATTGATGAAGAACAACTCTGCTGAGTGCTTGATAGTATACCCTGAAGAGGATTACACCCTTCTCCTGCAGAGGGGTCAGGTAGAACAGAAAAGTGAACAATCTTCTCTGCATGTTCACATCCCAGAGAACCATCTTCTCTGCATCTGATTGCACATCTCCAGACGCAGAGACAGGATCAACACTCAAGCCCACCCTGATTGCATCCAGCTTTTCCATCCTTTTAAAGAAATAGTCTGAAATTCAAGCAGAGTTTTGTTTCTGTTTAGGCTTTTTTTTTTTCCTCCTCCTCGTGACAAAAATAAAAATGAAACAGAAAAGAGGAAGGGATAGGGAAGGAATGTAAAAAGCCTGACACTAAAAATCTTTTCCCAGCAGTCTCGCTAGTCCAAACCATGCCACAGCCTCCTCCACACCCGCAGGATTTTGCATGCAGTTGTGTGAGGTGCATAAAGAGCCTGCCTAATGAATAATATGAAGAGAGGAGTGGGGGAAAAAAAGGAAGGGAAAGGGAAGGAACAACCTTTCTTTTCTCTGCTCTTCCTGGGGATCTGAAAGTTCCTCCTAACAGGCAGGTCTTCTGGGGGCTTAGGGAGAGGGGGAGGCCCCCCCAACACACCGCTGGGCAGCTGCTGCTGCTGTTGTTCATTTGCCGTTGAGATGCTGCTCCTGCGCTGGCTGCTGCTAGTGATGCTGAGGTCTGGGGGGACCTTGTCCTCTGCAGCAACAGCAGCCACCAGCAGCGCCTGACCAGCGCTACTGTTCTCTGAGCGTCCGCCATTTTGTGTGGTGTCCTCAGCGGCTCCTGCTCTATTAGTCTCCACCCCGAGGAGGCCCGCGCTGGTCTTCTCCATCCGTTCATGCCGCTCCGGTTCCATCTCGCCTGCACTGGGAATCACGACATCCACCATTTACTCCTATAGCCGAGAAAAGGGCACGACAGCCCGCGCCTTCTTTTCCCCCACTAAACTACCCCCTCCCCAACGCCGCGCACCTCCCGCTACCGTTATTGCTCCCCCTCCGTCCGCTCGCTTTATGGCATCCCCGACGCCCCTCCCGGCTCTCTAACATGGCGGCAGCACAATCCGAGAGGAGGGCTGGGCTAGACCAGCCCACTTAGCCAATCCGTTCTCGGCACACATTATAAATAGAGGGCAAGCCGGCGCTCAATAGACAGCCGCAACCATCTCGGCGCGTCGGAGGCTGAGGGGCGACCGCGCTGGCTGCGGAGCCATGTTTAGAGTGGTGCCATCCCCCTCTGGCCAGGCGAGGCCCCGGGCCATCGCCAGTGGTCCCTCCCCCCGCGGTGTGCCAGGATGGGGCGGGGGAGGCATCTCCCTCCTTTCCCTCTTCCCGCTTCCCTCCTACCAGTGGTGTGGGTGAGGAGAAGGGGCAGCTCCTTTCTCCGGCTCTGGGACGAGACCCGAAGCGAGGTCCCAGCGTGACCAAGGGGAGCGCGCTGGGCGGGGCGGGTCCAGGTTCCGTCGCTGGGCCTACGTCCCTGTTCCGCCGGCACGGCGCAGTGGTGGGTCGTGTACGCGCCAGTGCCCCCCTAGAAATGCGGGCAGAGCGTTTCGTTTCAGGTAACGCCGCACGCTGCCCTCTCCAGCGGGCAGCCGGCACATCACCGGTACGAGGCAGGCAAAGGCATAAGAGCGCGGAGGTAGGCAGAGCTACCGGGTACGCGTCCGCTGCGGTTCGTGGAGCAGGCGGTGGGCTGAGCGCCAACGGCCCTGCGCCCGGCTCTCTCCACGCCGCTCCCTAGGACATCTCGGTAAACTCCCAGCAACGCAAAGTAGCGGTGCCCCACGAGTTCCAGCTCTTCCTCTCCAAGCTGGTTTTGTTTTGATTTGATTTTCCCCAGACATTGAACAAAACGGCAGAATTTCCCTTTGAAAGGATAACAGGAAATTATTAGCCAGGAAGGACTGGCAAAAACAAAACAAATCACTTCAATAGAATTCTTGGATAGTCTCATCAGCATCAAAGAACCTTCCCTTTCGCTCTCTTACCCCAACCTCCACCCCCCCCCGCCGTTTATTAGGGGAGGAGGAGCAGGATAAAATCACTGAAAAACTATTTCTCTCTTTGAACTAACATGTCTTCAGTGCAAGGAAGCATTCCTTACAGAGGAATTGTCCATTGTCCATTAATTAAATGACAACAGCTATTTGTGTTCTATGGCTTGTAACACTAAAAATCGCAAGCAAGCTTCAACATGAAAAAAACATGCACAAGTAATGAACTATTTCACAATTTTAAAAACTAAAACAAATATAATGCCTCATCAGTAGGATAAAGAATTACAGAGCAACTGAAGTAAACACAATCATTATCCATATGCCAAAGGGCACCATTTTTCAAATGCAGCAAAACCAAATACTAAATCAGCTTTTAAGGAAAAACAAGGCTTCAAATATAAAGAAAATAACCGTTATTTCAAAACAATAAATAACATTCAATCACATCTACATTGTTGTTAGAAGGTCTTTGTTGGATTCCTCTGCAATACTTTAAAGCATTTGCTGCTTTGTGTTGTCCATACTACCCTGTACTGGAGGCCAGTATCAAATCAGAAAGTTAACATTTATTCGCCTCTGCCAGCCTGGCTGCAAGGCTTGCAACTTCAGGTAAAAGAAGAATCTGAATATGTGAAAGCCAAAGCAAAGACCTTTCTTTGGCAGCTCTGAGGAATGCACTAAATAAAAAAGTGCTTGCTGCAGATAACTCGTTCTTGCAGTGCCTAGGAAACACTTCACAGATGTTTAGTTTCACAAGTAACTTTGTTATACTCAAATTGAGACTAATCGAGTCTGAGATAAATTTAGTAAGTATTTTATTAGGAAAGCAAAAACAGCCCTGGGCGGCCAGGGAGTCATAGCTCTGCCAAAGGCTCGCAAATTTAGACAAGCAAATCAACTCCTTTTATCTTCACTGAAGGTTCCTCGATACGCCCCTCCCTCTACTTCTTCCTCGATTGTGGCTTCTTCAAGTACCTGTTTGCTCCAGGCGGTTTCAACAGAATGTCGGTTACCTACTCAGCTTAGTAGGTATCTTTTCTTTACAGTTCTATTCTTTTCTAATCTATTCTTTAGAGTCGATTAGTACAAATGTGATATGTAACAATTGTGTTTGTTCACTAAACCGACCTTAAAAGGAATGGAATGTATGTTGGTTAGACTGCGAGATAAGAAGACCCATCACAATCCCCAAGGAGGAAGAAAAGATCCTAGCAACACCTCGCACTTGCACAGAAATGCACCAAGAAGTCGACGTGTCAAGGAAGTAAAAGGGTATATAAGACTGACTTAAGAAACTTTTGCAAGCCATTTGTGGAGCGAAGACTCCCTGGCTGCCCAACGCTGTTTTGCTTGTTGTCGCCTGCTTGATCAAATAAATTTTTATACTCTTACTCGTTCCTGTCAATTATTGGAACTAACTTATAACACAAAGAGGTTTAAACAAAGATACAATTGTCACAGTAACATAATATTGTGGTTTAACGTTTACTTAAGATGGCACATTCTGATATCATTGTGGTTAAAATTATTTTGACAAACAGGATATTCATGTCTAGTGAGGCAAGGTCGTCCTTCTTGCTCAACTTGTTAGCTCAGCAAACTACCCCTAGTTTACCTATTACGACTTGCAAAACACTAAAAGCCCACTAATTGTTTTCTTTGTTAAAAGTATATGAACGCTATATTGTGGCAGTTGTACCCCCCTGATAAAGAAAGACCACAAGATTTGCTAACTTAGGGAAAATATTAAAACATCTGCTGACTCTGCCCATTCTGGCCAATGTCTGATAACTCGGGGTAACCACAAAATCTCCTGATTTTGGTCACACTAGGTTCACCAGAACACTGGCTGTTGTTAGATGCACAGTGCAGTTGGAAGCTAAGACTCTCAGCCAGTAAAAACCAACATGACCATATTTTTGTCCACAGATCAATAGGGTATAAATGGGGTCCTTCCAGAAGACATGCTGAGCTGGTCCTCCTCAGGACAGCAGGTCCATGGTTGGGGACTCTCCCCTTGGGTTGGGACACTGCCTGAGTTAACTCCTTGAGATTGAGAGCCTTTATCTTGACTGATGAGTTTTTGTTAGTTGCTTTGATTAGTTGCTACTAATCTGAGCCGTGTAATCTTAAATTCTGATTGGCATCTGGAACCTGTAGTTTACTCATGTTGTTGGGAGTCCTAATGAGTTTTTCTGTAATCTGTAGTTTTACTAATGTTGGGTTATTAAATGATTTTTTAATTAGAATAAATTTATTTTTTATTTATAACCTTCCTAATTTAATTTTGTGAGCCTCTACACCAATTATCTTAAATCCTGATAAGCGATGCTATTTATATTATCTCAGAAGCAGCTACCAAGCTTAAATACAATGGTTTTCCTATGCAAGGAACAAATATTTTAAATATTTTAACCTAGCTCTTTTATTTTATTGACCTATTTTTAGATTACCTGTCAGTCAGAAAATCTAAGTAACCTACCAACTCACAAATTGTCTGGTGCTAACAGTAGCCTCCGGGGTCTTAAGATAACCTAATAATTATTAGTTTCTTCTTAGAAGTCTTTGGGGATCCAGCCAAGTTTAAATAGGATAATTAGTATCTATAGCTATAATCTACATAAATTATAGAAACATGTCATCAAACATTAATCTAATTGGAGAAACATAGTGTTACATTATCCAGAGGTAATAAAACCCACAAATAGAGTGTTCAACCTATGGATAAATCAAGACTGCCTCTCTGAGAATTTTATGTTCTGCCTCTGTGAAGATTCAGTGGTGGTAGAGAGTATTATAAAAGAGCTGATATATTATATCAGAATATTTTTCCTGTGCTTTACCTTGCTTATGGAAATTGTATTTGAACAAGAAGAAAAAAAAAATCAACCAATGTAGTGTTATTTCAGCCTTTAAACACGTTAGCAATGTATTAAGTCTTACTTGCCAAATAACATACAAAGAAGTTTTTCTCCTTTACCACTTGCTTTAAAAAGATACTTCTTTGCAGTTTTACAAAATTATTTCATGTATTACCATAAGCCTGTGAAATCATCACAAAAATTACTAACTACTATTTGATAAATGATGTAATCATTCTGAATCACTGTACCACTATGAAACTTAAATCCTAATAGATAATAAAATAGGTAGCAAGAATCTCAGTTCACAAAAACATAGGCTCAGTGAAAAATCCCCATAGGACGAGTTGAACACTGAAGTAAAAGAAGGTTATAAAATCTGTCACCTTACTGTTTTTCTAATTTCTGGTTTCTGTGGTTTCTGATATTTGCCAAGCATTCAGCCATAACTCCCTGGCTTGCACTGAGTGGTATCCCACCCAAGTACAAAGCAGCTGCAGATCCCTTTGATTCTGGAATCAGATTATATGCCATATATTAGTAATACTGATTTAGATCAGAATAATAGCTTCAAAATAAAACACATTTATACAAGAGGCTTGCATACTCGGTACTTGCTCCAGACATTATCTCAGTATTCTTTTAGGAAAGCAAATTAAGAAATGCAAAATATTCTATCTGAGCACATTCTTACAGTTTAAATAAATAGAAATTACTATTTTACTTTCCAGAAATTACTGATGCAAAACACATCTTATTTCTTCAAATGTTTAAGTGCTAATTTTGTGTTGACAATTTTCTTCATAGACCATGCAAGAAGATATACCTTCAAAAAATTCAGAGACAAAACCCAATTTACACATTTGGAAAGAGCTTTAGTATCATTTACCAGCCAAGGAGAAAATCTGTCTATGATAGTAAAAGGTGAGACAAACTGTGGAAGTAGTCTTGTCTCTGTAAAGCCAGGGATTAGTAGCAAAAATTCACCTAGTACTTTTTTTTCTTACAAATTTGTGATCATGATGTGGAAATCTGAAAATATTTAGTTGTACTTTAAAAAATACTTTCATTTTATAATTATGAATCATCTAATATCTTATTTTTTTTAATATCAAATGTAATCAAATCACCTCTAAAAAGATGCTATTATTTCCTGTAGATGGCAGCATCAACCTGTAAATGCAGATCACAGATTTAAAAACCTGTAGCCGTAAGAGTTAAATATGGAAGAACTGTCCATTCTGGATCTGGAACCCCAATTCAAAAGGAAACAAATCTTCTTCCATATATGCTGAACTCCGTTTCTGGCTGTATTAGACACTGGAAATCAAATCTGCAAGACAGCATCACCATAAAACATCATAATTTTCAAAAAGAGCAATCCATTACATCAATAATTAAAAGTTCTATCTTTCAAATTATATACATTTCTGTGAAACCTCAAGAAAGCTGGTTCCCACTATTGCAGAGGCATTCCTAAGACAGTATCCCTGGTCCAGGCTGGTCATGCTGAATAGAATTCACCATTTGACCTGGTAGTTCAACTTTGGGCCTATACTTTACCCACATTCTGGTAACTGATTTCCTGCTATTAAGCTTCACGTACTTTAAAAATGCTCCTGGTGTCCTATAGCCAGCCAACCTTTGTGTTCCAGAAAATAGGTCTTCATCCTTGCCTTGTTCTTTTCAGTGCTGCAGACCAAACATAGGGAACCAAAGACCACAGAGAGTTAAATTTGCTTTGTAGTCTCAGAGGACCCAAACCATGCCAAGATTTCCAAGGGCATTCTCATTGCTTATCTTTCCTTCTCAGTCAAGACAATCTATCCTTTTTATTACTTCTGGTTCATTAGATCTTTCTACAAGCTAAGGCTACACTTGCTTTCTGTTCTCACCAGGAATACAAGAGCAAGAAAACTGCAAAGATTTGCCAAAAGGTATGAAACTGCCACATCAGAATGACTTCTTGCTACTTGTACTTCAGATTTAGAGCAGCTAGAAAACATAACACATCTGTGGTCCTCTCTTTATTTTGCCATCCCCTCATCTTGGAAGCCCTTGACATCTCAGGCTCCTCAGTGCCTCTTTCCAATTTACTTTTTTTTTTTTTTTTTCCCCATTTCACCTGTTCTCATTCACCTTCTTGCCATAGAACTATTCTTCCATCTGAGGCAGGAATGATCCAAGATCCCTTAGAGATCCTAAATGACAGTAAACAAATGTAAATTAATCTTCTGAGATTCACTGGTGGCTTTTTACATGTCCAAAAATTAATCATCTCCATGGTATGGACCAATATATATTTAGTAGAGATGTGACCCCCAAAAAATCAGGAGAGAAAACTGATTGCAAGATGTTAATTTTTTGTTCCACATGCCTACTAAATTGATTACATAATAAAAGCCTTTGGGGAATGTGCTGAATGGAGTGCAGACACTTCTTTGTTACTATTTTGTATCTAGCAAAGGAGATCCAAATACATAACATCTACTACAATCAAAATATAAACATTGGTCACATACATTAAACCTCACTGTGTGCACCACTGAAATTTTTTTGCACAAAAAACCCAAACTAAATAAAAATCAAATGGTTTAATGTAATTTATTTGAAATGCTTCCAGAAAAGTTTAAGGCTATTATTAAACAAAAGAAGTCAATATACACATTCATTCTTTCTTCTCTATCTGAAGATTTTACATGCTTTTTGCTCTTTTTAAACATTTTGCTGAACTGGTTTTTTGAAAATGGTTCATGGTCTAAAATACTTTTCTGTGCCTTTTCTTCTGCAGATTTTTCCTTTCTGCCATCTTCACTGGCATATTCTTTCAGCTCTAAAAATGAAGCAGTTGAAATAAATTACAAAGCCTG
>JAOEGS010017520.1:6036-19098 GCA_025447755.1 Corythornis vintsioides
AGAATAAATTATTTTTAATTTATAATAAATTTATAATAAATAGATTAAAAAATAACAGCTAAAGATTAAAAAATTCATATAGGAGTTTAGTTTCTTGCACAAGGAGAAGTTCAGGCTTTGAATGCTACTACAGTTGTCATTTCTAGACAGCAGATGGCACAACTGTACATTTTTCTTTATACTCCTACTGATAGTGTTTCAAGGGACTCAAAATAATGAAGAATTTTATTTTTATATCACTGTTTTACTCTCCATAACACATCATACAAAGGAATCAGTATTTCTCTACTTATATACCTATTTTAATGGACAAGAATGTTTCAAATATTTCTATAGCTTTTTAAAAATAGCTGTGTGGCAGGATGCCAAGTGTATTTTCTGCCTTCTATCAAATATTCCATGTCCACAATAAAATATTAATATGAAAAAAGCCTTATATCCAAAAATAGGATTTTTGAATGAATGGATTAATTGATTTCCATGAATAATGTATGATTTGAATAGATAAATACTTTCATTCAATTACACATATGCAACCCTAAGAATGCAGCTAGGAGAAAAAACCCTTAAGGGCTTATAAACTAGACAGATTTGAACTAAATAAAATGAAAGACAAGTGGAATCTCATGTTGTTTCTGGATCATATTTTCCAGCAGAATTCCACTGGAAAAAAGAAGAGCTGCTCCCTTTGAGGGTCAGCATGAGTTCAGAGACACAGTCCAATTGTTTGACTGTCCTTTCTTCTCTTTATCACTCTGCTGGCTTTGATTTCAGTGCCTGGCAGACACAAAAGTTACTAATTATAGCCACACTGGTGCATATGTTTGTCAACACACAGCTAAAAATCCCAACAATTCAACAGAAAGCTAGAACAGGAGAAAACCCCACATTTTAAAGCATTCAATGGCAAGGTCAATTCAACTGAGATTGTCTCATACACTAGCTGAAGAAGCAAGAAATAAGATGATGTTGGAAAAAAAGTTTGGTAAAATTAACCAACTGTATGTGAAATACATCTGCAAGGCTGTAATTAAAACCATGTGTTAAACACAAGGTAGTTAAAACTGTGCTTCACAGCTGGCTCATTGCTGGAAAATAGATATTATCCACAGAAGTGTTACTAGAGTTTTAATCTTATGCTCTATAAAGCTATGCTTCTGAAGCAGTCAACTCTGGAGAGACAAAATTGTGTGTATTGTTCCCATGAAATTCATGCAAAGTATGAAGAAACTTCCAAGGTAACAGTGCAACAGCAGACAGATCCATGGCATGACTTGGAGAGGCTGGAATAGGCACTGCAATGACTCTAGTAACTCATAAATTCTGTCTTTTCATTATAAAAAATAAAAGAGAATGATGTTTTCAGTTTCTTTGTCATTCATTCTCCAATAAACACAGTTTGTGCCTTGACAAAATAAAGTAACATAGTCCACGACTGATGAAATGAGGGATCAGTGTTCTGGCAAACAAGACAGTTGTAAAGTCTAAACACTTTTAAGTGATGTAAGCAGATGATAAAAAGACATTCATATCACTGTGGAAATCTGATGTTGGGAGTACTTTTCCCAAACACTTCAGATTTCACACCAAATACAAGCTTATATACTTGATGATTACATCTCCCAGCTTTAGAAATGAGTGGTTCCATAACTTCCAAAGTTTTCCAACAACCTTTTCCACATAAAACCAAAGCATTCCAATTGTATCTGGTGGTCCTGCTATTGTCTCTCTTGAGCCCAAACTAAGTTCTTTTATGCAGTTATGCATAAAATTAGGCATCTGTGTATCATCCCCCTCTAGAGGCTTAGGGGAAACACAAGGAGAAACTTGTTCCCAGTGAGGGTGCCAGAGCCTGGCAGGGGCTGCCCAGGGCAGTTATCAGTGGATCTCTCAACAACAAAGAAAGAAACCTACACAAAAATAAAAAAGAATGGAAAAATATGTTCCTTGCCTTGAACATGTCTTTTCAGAGTGGTATGTACACACACAGGCACACAAACATACATGTATATTCCTTTTTTTACTATTATCCTAAGTTTAGATTTCTTTCTCATCACTTTAGCAATGAAGTCCATGGAACATACCTTCACCAATGGGTTAATAACACCAACATTAGGGCTTGCATTAAACATTTTGTTGTAGTTAGTCTCCCTGTTAACTAGCTCCAGCTGATAGAACTTTTTGTCCTCCTAAAAAGAAGAACAAATAGAAACTTCTTTTTATGCATTTTCAATTAGAGGCCAAATCAGCCTACAAAATGATCTCAAAAATAATTTATTTACATTTTAAAAATGGCATTTACTATTTAGTATGTTCTCTATATTATAGGTAAAAAATTGTATTTGTGCAGTTGTGCTGCAATTCTGTGCTCCTGAGATTAGTGTGTATAGCCTAATGGATTATGCAGGGGGATAGACTCAGTGTAGTTAACTTCTGATCTCTAAGTAATTTGAATTTCCTCATTCTTTCTTGCTTCTGAGTCAGGCTGCTGTGCTCTGAATTTGGGAAGCTCTGCAGATCAGGATGTTGCTCTTAGAAACCTCACAGGACAGACTAATTCTTGCATGGCTTCCATGGCTGACTTATTCCAGGACTGGAGACAGGAGATGTCTGATCAAGGGCATGGACATATTTTTTGGAAATAATATAATATTCTTGATAGTGCAAAACTTTCTGTATCTAATCAATGTCACTATGATGAGTCACTGGAACTGCAGGAGTGATGTGTTAAAGAATAACAGCAGGGTTAGTTCTTTAAATACATTTCAAACACTTGGAATGAGATGAGCTTTTGTATGTGTGAAGACAGTAAACCAAGAGAGCATAGAAGTCTTACAATCAATTTCTTTATCAGTTGGTCCCGCTCTGCAATTAAGTCTTTCAGTTCTGAGATAAGCTGCAGGTCTTCTGGTCTTGATTCTCTGTTTTTATATTTTTCTTCCATTTCTTCTAAACTTTATAGGAAAGAAGAACACCCCCTTTAGCCTGATCCAGTGTGAAATGAGGAATGCTCACATCATTGCTTAGTACAAAATTGAGTTCAAGGAGTAAAACCAGAAGATAATTCTATTATCATGTTGAAGTAAATGATGTCTATGTCATCATTACACTTTAGCTGGTGAAAACCAATTAAAATCAACAAGAACCATAACCTTTGCTCCAGTAACTAATCATCAGGGCACAGCTCTGAAAGCCTCACATCCTTCTTGTGCATGCAGTGCTGTTTAAAAAAAAAAAAAAGGCCTCTTGGAAGTCAGGCTGAAAATTTATTATAATAATAATAAATCCAAACCAATAATGTGGACAGGAGAATTATAGAAACCATAGCTAAGATTGGTTCTTATGTAAAATACATGGACTATATTGCATTATATTTAATATTCATGTACATTTTAAAAGGTGGCTATTCAATTTCTTGAGGAAAACAAAGTAATTTTTCCTTTTTTCTAGATTACTACTCTGAATAAAGATGCATGCTTGTGATACTGGAGAAACTGGACAACCAGACAAAGGCTGGCACCATCTTCCTCAGCTTGTGGGGAACATGCTGGAACAAGGATATCCACAACAGTGAAGACTAATTTCTCTTCACAAAAGCTACTTAGTACCATTAGAGATCAAATAAAGGAATGAGCTGCAAAAGAAAAGCAATAACACTTGGATATTAGGATGTCTCTATTAAGAGAAATGAAACAACTGATAAATATTTGGAAAAAAAAGAAGAGAAAATCTGAGATGCTTGGTGGGAAAGCATTAAAGGAGAGAAGTGAAATAAGCCAACTGAGAAAGGAATTGTACAAATCACTGCATAAATGTCCTTGTTCCTTCTTAAAGGACAAGTTTTGAAGACACAATTATTTCATATGAGTGTGTCTGTTTGAAACAGAAATATCATCATCATGATTATTCCACTATTATTATATTCTACACATTATTCCAAAGGAATCTACTAAATACTTATCTCACATACTCAGCCTCATGGAGATTAGTGAACCAGGTTTCAGAACAGATTCAGGAAATTTAACAAACTTAATAAAAGAAAGAAAAAAAAAAGCCCCAAACTCAGAAAAATCTATAAATTTAAGATGTGAACTCAAACTTAATTTGACAACACACCTGGAAGTAGACATCATTCTCACTTTAGATAAATATTATCCTTTCAGAAGCAGCTATGTGATTTTTGAGTTGCATCTGAAAGAACAGTTGATATTAAATGATATTTATAGCCTTCAAATAATCTGAGATTATATAATGTATTTACATAAAACATTATGAATGTGAACAACATGCCTGTTTTGATTTGCAGAAAAGGCATTTGACTCAGCAGAACAGAAATACACTCAGATGGCTTCATTTTTGTGTATACATTTTATGCTGGGTTCAGCTATTTTACACTGATCCCCAGAGCACAGGACAGAGTTATGCAGAGCTGGAAGTTCCAGATAGTTCAGACAACTGGTTTTGTTGGTTTGTTTTCTGTTTTAAAGGGATAATATGTAATTTAATTGTATAGCTTAATTAATTATAAAGATGGTTAGATTCTCCATCTCATAAACATTCACAAGGCCATGATTTAGCTGAGGCTGAACCTGGAAATAGTTACTGAAGAAATACCTGTATAAGACTTTTCTAGTGTTTTGTTGGGTTATTTTTGGGTGTTTTTATAGTTTCTTTTTTTGACAGCTCCTTGCTGCAGTGTAAGTAGAGATAACACTCTGAAAGCCAGATCAGGGCACCCTGGGTAATGTCAGTTGTCTTTAGGCCACTGCTTGCTTCCTTCCAGCTCTAAGCTGTGCAAGAACCAGGAGCAGGGAACTGACTAAATTCAGAACATTTCAGGACACTGAAAACCAAACAACTTTGAGAGAAGTCAGGGTAAACAGTTCCAACACCTAGTTCTGCTGAGGTCTTTCTCATGCAATAAATGCAGTAAACAGAAGGTAGTTTTCCTTATGTTAGCAAATCTGGAAGTGTTTACATCACTTGTGTGCTGTAATCAGACTTTTTAATAGAAATATTGTACTGCTTACAAACTTGCTGAAGAAACTCTTGTGTTCTCAAAAAAACTGTATTAAAATTTGAGAAAACATTTGAAATAATGTTTCTCCATCTAAGTACTGCAGATATTGAATGTGTTTCATACTTGGATTTTTTTTTTTTTTGTCTCAAATCCCTAAGAATTTATCTCACTAAGTTCCCTGAAAGCTTTAGAACTGTGTTGCCTAAAGAATGCAAGATTAGGACCTTTACTTGCTTGAGGTTTTTGCACATGTGCATCTCTGCAACTTCTTCAGCAACTTAGAAACCAGAGTAATCTTTGAACTCAGTGCAGCTACACACACATTTTTTTAAGGCAACAAAACTTACGAAATTTGCAAAGCTGAATTAATTTCCTTGAGCAGCTCTTGGGTCTTATTAAAATCTGCCAGCATGCTTTGTTTCTCTCTGATGTGATCTGCTGTCAAGACATCCAGCTCTTTCTCATGTTTCTTGCTTAAATCTTGCTCATGCATCCTGTTTAATTTATTATTTGTTAAAAAAGAGAGTTATTCTAAAATCAGACTTTTTCATGATTTTCTGCTGTTCTTTTCTTGTCTTTTACATGGTATCAAACACAGAGGAGTTAGTGTTTTAGCAAAACCTAGTACTTACTGCTCTCCAACCTTCTAGCTTATTTCATGGAAAATGCATCTCCTTTAATGCTTTTTTTTAAATAAAGAAAAATAATGAATTTAAAAAAAACCAACACTTGAGTGGACTGCTACTAAAATATGCCAAAATGGGTCACTGAAATGCAGCTAAACTGTGGGGTAATTTTCACTATCTTCACTAGCAATGGCCATAGCTTTTTCTAAAGAAGACTAAATGATATATAACACCACTTGGTTAAGAGAATCCATTAAAAACTGCACATTTTCTTAAGCACCACAGTATGTGGAAGAAAGCACATTTGAGTTGAGGGTGGAAAAACTCCTACCTGATCTGTTGGTTGGATTCACTGCGTATTCTGAGGACTTCTTTCCCCTTGAACTCTAATTCTTTAGTCAATGCACTGATGTTTTCATGCAGATGCAGAATCTCTTTGTCCAGCTCAGCTATATGATGGTCTCTGTGCCTCAGTTCATCCTGTAGATCTGATATTCGGCATAAAAACTCTTTCTCCTGTAAGTAGTAGCAGCAAAAAAAAAAGATTTTAAGCAGCCTTGGCTCTCAGCAGCACAATACTTGCTTTTGGATGGTAACAGCTGAGCAGAATTTTCCATTCAAGAGAGGACTTTTAATGTATTTTTTTTATGCTAACACAAATTTGAATTAAAACTGGGGTGTTTTTCATTGCATAAATTGAATAAATTGCATTCCATTTGTTGTGGAACAATTTTCAGTTGTGAGAAAAAGTAAAACCTTCCTGTTTAAATTAAAGTTTGTGTAGCTCATCACATGTTTTTTTTGCTCACACTTACAAAGAACAGATAGTGTTAAGAACCAGGTGGCTGGGAATTTACCATTTTCTACCTCTTCAACATCAAATATAAAGAAAATATTTTCCCTTTACAGCCCCATACAATGGGATAAAGTAGCTCAAAGTGCATGCTCTGCACCAATGAACACTAAGTCTTATGTATACATATTATATATTATATTTAAAAGTCTTATGTATACATATTCTCACAGAAGAATGTGCTACATCATTTATATAATATTTATATTGTGTCCATAAATCAATATGAGTCATTCTTTTTCCATATGAAATTCAAATGCAGAGAACTTCTGGGAAACTCATCTGAAACTCATCCCCATGGTTTTGGTAATGATTCTCCTCAGTTAGAAAAAGTCTGTAATAAAATCAGCCTTTTTCAGAGTTTTCAATTTCCACCTATCCCCCTTTTTACAGCTTCATGATAATTAATGATTAAATAGAAAATCAGCAGATATTTCAATGTATTTTTATGTGTATTTGTGTTTTGTGTCTTCATGCATCCAGAAATTAAAACTATATCTTGTATTTGTATATAATATATCTTACATACATCTTTAGGAACAGACCTTTAAAAATAACTATCTCCCTACAGAAAGACTATATTAAAGTTCTAAGAAAAAGCAGTGGAAAAATTATAGCCACATATTTAAATATTTCAAAAAGCAGCAAATATAATCACCCCCTTCAGCCCTCTCTGTGTCTAGTTCAGCTCTGATCCTGTGCACTGATGAGCACTCTAGTGCAGGAAGACACAATTAATTGCTTTGCCCTCAGTACAACTTCAGCAGATCCCTGCACTGAGGCCAAAGGCACATAAAAATAGGGTGGATCAAAAACATGCTCTTGCATTTTCATCTCTTTTAGGTGCCTCACTCTAGGCTTAAACAACACACAGCTGAAACTGCATCCTCCTAAATCCTGTTCCCTTAACACATTTCTAAAACCACTTCACCTCCTTGGTGCAATTCAATCAATCATCCTATTGTATAGGCAAATAAAGAAGTAATTTGATTTTTAGTTACTCCAGGAAAAACTGATTGTGTATTTGCTGCTGAAAGCAAATGTAGTCCATGCTGGGGCTCTGTGTGGGGTTTTTGTTTGTTTAGGGTGTAGTTATTTTAAGAAGCCTTTGGAAGCTGTGGCATCATCAGCTCTGCTTTCTTTAGATGCTAATTTAGCTTTTAGAATTTGGCTTCTAAAAAAAAAAAACAAACCAAACCAAAAAAAAAGATACTAAGATACCTCTTATGTTTGAAGCAATAATTTGGTTTTAAGCAGACACTTATTAGCCACATTTCTTGGACTTCAGGGAGAAACAACCTTTTCCTTTATGAGTCCTGCTGGCAGCTGAGGACGAGGAGAATTCTGCAGGAATCATCCCTTTCCTCCCACAGCAAGCTGTGGTGCTCCCAGACAGTGCTGAGAGGAAACAGCTCTGATACCAGAGGCTCTACTAGGCTTCAAATGAATTTAAAGAAGGAAAAGCTAAGCAAGGAAGTTGAGATAAATGAGTAGGGATGCATTACCTTCTGGTGCTGGCTGACTTGGAAGGATGACATGCTTGCTGTTTGTGTTTGTGCAACAGTTGTGGGCTCCAGCTAAGAAAAAATGGATCCTGAGTATGAAGTTTTACAGTCAGATGCCAGCAATGGCTCCTACCTGTCTCCTGCCCAGTTCTATGCTCCTTTCAAGCTCCATTTTGGCAGCTACCAGCTCCTGTTGGTGGTTGTGCCTCAGCTGGTCAATGGCTGCTGCATGCTGATGGTTGAGCTCTGAGCGTAAGGAAGCTGGTCACCACAAGAAAAAGAGAAGCTGATTTTGCAAATGTTTGCACTCATTAACAGTCCAGCTGCCTCAAGTGTTGCTGCTGACTTAACACACACTGTTTGTATCAGCCAACAGATGTCCTGTCACTCTGCTGCTGTCTGAAACATTCTTCATTATCAAATGTCTTTGCTCACTCCTTCCAAAAAAGCCTACAGGTGAGATTTTTCAATGAACAGTTTGATCTTACCTGTTAAAGCTTGTCCTAAGAGGCAGCACCTGTTAACATGCTAAATGACTCTGAGATACACTACACTAGTATAGATGATCTTCTAGGTCCCTTCCAACCCCTAACATTCTGGAATACACAGAATAATACACATACATGCAATATAAGTGCATCTCTCTGAGTCAATAGTGGGCTTGGGCTACTTGCAAATTGGGAAGTGGGATACCTAACATGGCTTTTCCTTCATCCTCCAGCTCAAACCGTAGAGTTTGAAGTTCCTGTTCCATCTCCACCTTGAAACCTTCCATGGCTTGTTTGTGTGTTTCTTTCAGTGCCTGAAGTTCTTCTGAGTGCTTCTGTTGCAAGCGTTCTTCTAATTCCTATGGGGTTCAAATTGACAACATTTCTTCTACACCAGCTTAAGGAATTTATAAAATATTACTAAATAAATAACTGGTAATAAAAAGCAGGCACTGGCATACTCTAGAAATTCTTAAAATTGCACTGATACAGCTCCTATTTTCTTCTTTAATTTATCCTACTACTATACTTTTTCTTATCAGTGGCTGATGGTTATCAAGATTTCACTGTATCCTGCTTGCAGCTGGCAAAAAAAAAAAAGAATAAAATAATAACCTGGGGATACATTTAGAACAGCAAGCAATGTGGTAAGGTGCAGATCCACAGGTGGGTCCAGCATGCAGGCAACTTGCATTTGGAGATTTCTGCTCCCCACTGACACCTGGGTTTATTCCTTATTGAAGTCAATGAACAATAAAGTCCCTGGTGCACATTTCAAACAAAAGGAACCTAACCTTGGGTGCTCCAAGAGCAATCTATGACATTAAGCAAAGTATATTAAGTGGTAAAAAATAAAAAATGTATTGCAAAGGTATGCTCTAGATCTGAGCTTTAAAAAAAAAAACCCTTAAGAAACACACCCTGTTAAGTAGGTTGGATTCATAAATGGCTAAAAAAGACAACATTCTCTAAATAATTAGGAATAACCCAATTAACATGCCTTTTGTTCTTGCTCTTTTGTTTCCTCCATGTTTTGAAAGGCAAGGATATGGGCTTCCTGAAGTGACTTATGCCTTTGTTGATGCTCCTCTTCTAATTCCTGGATCTCCTGAGTCAACCTCTGTCTCTCCTGACTGAACTGGGCTTGTAGCTGTTGCAAAGAGCTCTGTGACTGGGAGAGCTGCATCTCCAAATTCTGCTTCAGTAAGGAGATCTAACCCACAACAGAACAGCAAATATATGTGTTAGTCATTAATACCAACATCAGCTCTGAAAAAAAAAAAACATTCAAAAGAAGAAAACACTTGAAATTTCAAAGTTAGAGCATTAAAGACAGATAAGCAATGTCATCTACCTACTGAATTTGTTAGAGTTATACTAATTACATTTAAATAGTTTTGTAAGGGTTATCACATCTGCCAGTTCATACTACAGCACTACCTAGAACACTTTTTTTTCCATGGCCAAATTATGAACATTTACTTCTGGGTTTTGTATAAAGATCAATAAAAATGACACTATCAAGGTCTGAAATCAAACACCTGGATTATTAAGATGAACTGTTCTTCAGGAGAACAAAATGTCAGTTCTGTAAGGAAAATAGTTGACAGGGGAGGATATCCTGTGACATGTAATTGATTTGATCTTCTGATAGAATATGGTCCTAGCTTACTGCTAGTTATCTCATTTAAAAAGAAAAGAGTAGCATAGCACTCTACATCACAAATAAAATGTTACACTTGATGGATTCCCTCCCCACACATTTTATTACCTCAGTAATATTCTGAGAGTGATTCTTCAGTTGGTTTTCAAGATCTAAGATGTAAACAATCCGTGTCACAAATACTAATTTTCTTAGAAATACATGATTTTACAAATGCTGTTTTTCACCCAAAAAACATTTTAGAGCACACTGTACTCCTTGAAAGTCTCATTTTCTTTTCATAATAATGTTATACTTTGTTCTTCACATCAAATAACATCTTTTCAGAGTGATAGATCACACTTGTTTTCCCTTTAGAGCCAAATATTCAAAAGATACCCTTCCATTCTGGAAACAAGTGGAAACACTTTGCCAAGTGACAAAGAACTGGAATCAGTAGGGACACTTTGCAAGCTTCAGAGCATAAAATTGAATTACAAACCAAAGTCTGATAGTGTCATTTGATTCAGTATATCTTAAAATTAATTATGACATTGCACATCAATTTACTGATTTACAGAACATGAAACCCCACCACTGAACAAAACACTAACAGCAGCATACCAAGGACAACTTGCAGCATGGATGTTATTGTAGAACATGTGGGGGTTTATTGGGTTTTTTTTGTTTGGTTTTTTTTTTCAGAAGGACACAGCTTAAGCAGATTTAAAAGAAAAAAAAAAACTATGCTTAAAGGAAAACAAAAAAACAAGCAAATTAATTCAAATGAAATGAGCATGGCTCATATACTTATTCAGGGTGTATATACCCTACCTTTTAAGTATACTTTATCAACTGTATTTTACTTCAGACACCTTTGAAATGGGTTACCTATGAGTGAAGAGCATAGTGAAGGCCTCTGCTACATTAGGATTAGGAGCCCAAGCCAGCAGAAAGTATTTAAAATAAGAGCAGACCCTAGTTCTAGATAGTTCTCTGTTCCTCTCCCATATTCCTAATGTTTTATTTGCTTTTGTGAGTCTTGTTGAGAGGACTCACAAAAAGCACTGAGGTGATGTTTTCATGAAAGGACATAAAACATTAAAAATCAGTTATTTTTAGAAGAGTACATAATTTTAAGCATTATTTTGCTTATTCTGTACATACACTGATATCCTTAAGAACACATTTTTGAAAACATGAATGCCTCCCTGTCTTTGGAATGTTCCTTCTGTACTCCTGTACTGAAGACTCGAGACAGATCTAAACACTCTCCTCTGAACTTTCAATACTTTTGTCCAAACCATCAATAAGAATTTAAAAAGAAAAATAAATCAGAAAGAAATAATATTTTGGCTACAATTATGCCTTGCACTGCAAAACTGCAAATTACAACACAGCATCCATCTCATGCTTTGCAGAAAGCTCTGCAAGACACATTTGCACTGCCCACAAGCTTGCTGGCTTTCACAATGACAGAGAAATGCTGCTGTGCACCATGACCATGTGGAGAGTGTTGGATGCCCAGTGACACACGTACACAGGCGAGTGGATGCACAAGTACACAAGCTTTGGATAACCAGCAGCAAACGTTCTCCTCTCCAGTGTCACCAGGTGTTCTGCTTCCTAGGCTGAAGCTGCAAAGCATGAGCAGGGATGCAGATGTGTGGGTGCAAACATGCCCTGCTGAGAAGCTGTAGGTGCAACTCACTCACATTGCTGATAGATTTATGCAATGCTTCACCAAGACAGTGCCGCTGTCAAGGAGAGATCACAGGAATAAAGGGAAATGTTCAAATCAACTCAGTGAAAGAAAAAGGGGGAAGGAAGGAAGGGAGGGTAAAAACACACAACATTCATTATAATTTGGGAAAAATAAGTGGGAAGCTATCTGGAAGAAAACATGAATGTGTTGCTTTGACAGTACATAAAGTGCTGAACACACAACAGAATGATGGGATTCCCTGGGTTAAGCTTTGAACTTACAGGTAGCATGAGCTCTTCAGCACAATATTACTCTATATTCTTATCTCACATAGCTGAAGGCTTTGGAAATTATCCAATTGTTTTCTCATCTCCTTTCTAGCAAATAATTTTGGGAAGACATTTTTAAATGCACCAATTTGCATTACTATTAGAAAAGATGTTAAGTAAGGACTCAATCCACAGCTCTGTCTCTGAAATAGCACAAGCATATTAAACACAATGCTAAAGATTAAATTTCACTGCTAAAGGCAGAGAATTAGTTTAGTCTCTAATAAAGACATATTAAATTAAATATTGCTTTCATTTTTTTCTGAAAAGTTGGAACAAGATGGGCACACAAAAGGTTCTCCAGCAGAAAAACTACTTAATGCACCATTTATATTAACGTTTATTGCTAATGAAAAGCAAAAAAATAAGAATGTATTACAAAGTAAATGTTTCATCTGAAATATCATTGATCATACAAATTAGATACATCATTCATATAAATATATGTAAAGCATGTGTGTTTATTTAAATACATGAATGGTGTAGATAAGCACACACAGTAGTCATCACAAATTAAGTGAGAGCAATTTCAAATGCAGCATGACCAATTCCCCCTTTTGGCACAGATCAGTCAAGAAGATTTATTTTCTTTCTTTCTCAGGAAGCAGCAGGTATTTTGACACCACCTTGGAAGCCTACAGTTAGCAACTTTTAGATATGTTGTCAAAACAAAGAAAGAATAATATTTTTTTTCTCCTGAGTCTACAAAAAAATGGATGGATGCCAGACTCTGCTCAGTGCCACCCAGTGACAGGACAAGGGGCAATGGGAGTCAGTTGGAGCACAAGAGGTTGAGGGGAAACACAAGGAAAAACTAGTTCCCAGTGAGGGTGGCAGAGCCTGGCAGGGGCTGCCCAGGGAGGTTGTGGAGTCTCCTGCTCTGGAGACATTCCA
>JAOEGS010017524.1:8370-40126 GCA_025447755.1 Corythornis vintsioides
ATAGCTGTGCCCATACTGCATGGTAACTAACACACATCCCTGTGGCTGAAAGACATTATTACTATTTTTTAGAAGATGTGTGGTTCAAAATACTTGAATTGATGTGAGGGCTGACCCAGTGGAATGGTAGTTTGATAGCATAATACCAAGGGGAAATAGGTTGCATGTCCTTGAACATCATAGGAGGGTTTGTGGGACCTTAAGAGTAGGTCTGCTGGGAGTTCACTGGAAAATACTGTGTAGGACAGAAAAATCCCAGTCTGGGTATATCTTCAGCTATTATGCTTATTTAAAATGGTCTCCTCAGAAGATCACTTCCAAATCCTCACCTGGCTTTTGTCTTGGAGGAAACTGGTTGATTTATTCCATAACAAGGTCCAAACAAACTAATATTGACACAGTTTGATTGATCAGGAGATAGGGACTTAACAGAAATCAGGGAAGTAACAGTGCAGACATGCCCACACATCCTCATAATTAAAATAGTTGTTTATACTAGATATAAACATCAAAACTATTCATTATATAACAACACCACCAAAACCAAACACATAAAATAACCAGTCCCCTACAGCCACACAAGACTTTTGGTCTAGATGAAAAGGAACACACATTTAATCTTTTCCAAAACAGCAGGAGCTCTTTTTGCCACTGGAAAATGTCAGTCTTAAGGTAATTTCATAATAAGACCAGCAATACAGTTCTTGAGAAGAATAAGGGTTGTCTGGGAAAAAAAAATAAATGAAAAGCCTTCAGTAAAAGGCAGAGGGAGAACAAGCTTAATTTATAACCCTAATGTAAAAATTCTTTGTGCAGAAGAGATGGTAATGATGCCATTATGCTCAGACTGCTGTTTATGTAGATACGGGTGTTAGAGAGGACAGAATTGAAGTAACTTCCCTAGGAAAATTCAACAGCCTTAAATGCATCTTTTATAGAGACCAAATCACTTCTAAAGTTTGACTTCCCTGTTTTCTTGAACTGATAATTATACTATTTGCTTGTTTTGTCTGGTAGATTTGGAGTTTTCTTTGTCATTAAGTAATGTCAATGTCTTTTTTTATTTTATTTTTTTTTACTCCTGGATGAAAGTTTAGGTGGCCTCTGGCCCTAGTTCATCCCCTCACTGCTGGGGCTGCTAATGGGTCCCATTATCAGCTCTTGGCTCTGTCTGCACTGGGCTGCATCCCCTCAGTGGGTGGTGCCCATGCTGGGGTCACCTTGGCTCCCAGCACATCTCTGTTGCAAAGCAGCCCTCCTCTCTCTGCTCCCCGTGTGCTCAGATTCAGGATGTGGATGGCCATGTAGCAGAAAGGATCTGCCAGTTATATCATCTGAACATGAATCAGCTCTGTGCTATTACTGGCACATACTGGGAGGTACATCTCTGCCCAGTCAGCCATTACTGCTGTTATATCTGCACACTTGGCTGTGACTGCCCAATAGTATCCTTAATACTTTGTTCTGTTGAACTACTTTTCTTTAAAGAGTTTTAAAATAACTCAGTTGTTTAACACATTTGCATTCCTTCTCAGTTTTGTATCACCTGCACAATAACCAAGTGTACAAGTTATTCCCTCAGCTAAACTGTTAATGAATAAGTAAATACTAAATTATTAAAACATTAATTACACCTTGGACAGCTGTAAGTGGTGTGAGTCTTCCAACTTGACAGTAGTTGTTAGAATGAGTTATAAAAACCTATTTTCTGAGTAAGTTTTCCAGACAGTAGTACAAACTTCTAGTATTTTCACCCAAGCCAGATTTATTGCTTTGTGTCTGTGGCAATGTCAGATGCTTGTCCTAGGATTAATTATGGCAGCAATTGGAGGTAAATAATATGATAACTGTTTGTGCTTCATCTGTAAACAATACAGATGTGGTCCAAATTCACCCACATCTGCTAGTGGTTGAGATACCAAGAAACTGCACCCTGAAATCTCTCTTGAATGCTGTATTTTGATTATAGACCTCTGTTTCACTTGTCTCTCAGTTCCAGAGCAACCCTTCTTGTCAGTGACTCAGTGAACCACAGTCATCACAGTGAGTTAGGAAACCTGTACCCCGTGGGCTTCATCACCACCTACTGCAATGTTTTGTCCAAGCTAATCTTTCATCATCTAGCACAAAGCTGAGGATAAGAGTATGAGTGAGTACTGATAGCTACTTTTTTTCCATACTGAACTTCACAGATGTTCTTAATACAGATAAACTGATAGATTTAATGTTACCAAATCAACAGCATTTAAGCTAGGTAAAAATACATGGATATATGTTCCTTTTCTCCCAGACAAAGGATTATTTTTCTTCAGCAAAAGATCCAATTATGTCCCCAAACTATGCATCTAGAGACTAACAAATGTTGGATCCAAAGAAATTATCTTCACTTAAAACTCGAAAATGCTTGGTTTTCATATATTGCAGCAGCAGCCCTACAATAAGTGTTATGCACACTGGTTTCTGGACTTGGGGGAAACAATAGCCATGATGATTACTGCTGCCCACAGAAACTTTTTCAGTCAGGGCAGTGTCAGTACTTTCATGTGAGTGCAATCAGGAGCAATCCAGAGAGTCAAAAGACCAGGAAACTCATCTGATTGTAAGGAGAGTGTGATCTGCCTGAAACCTAGCTGTTGTGAGGTACAAAAGATGGTGAGACTGGGGGAAGAGGGAGAAGATGCAATGTGATGCTGAAGTCATACTCTGCTGCTGACCTTAATGATTCACTGAGAGCTGTGTCCTCTGTCAGAGGTAGGAAGCAATAAGCAGAGAACATTTGGTATTCCTGGCCATGAAAACACCCAAGCCAATTGTTCTTCTCCTTCAGCTGCTGTGGAAGCCATCTACAGACAGTTCTAGGAAGGAAGTGTTACTATGGGGAAAAGGAATGCAACTTGATTAAAATACACTTATTCCCACTGCTGTGAAAAAAGAGGGAAGAGGATTCTTAATGTTGTCTCTCTGCCTGTAATAGTTATTGCAGACATGACTACACAGTTAGAGGTATAGTAATTAAATGCTTATAAATTCTATTTTGAAGGTCAAAAGTTTCTAAAATTACAGTCTTTCTCATTGTGACTTATAGCAGCAGAGTTCACCAGCTCTCATCAAGCCAGGCAAAGCTGCCAAATGCAATCACACTTCAGTAGGTACAAAGTAGACTTTGGAGGGATTCCTGGTTTTGTGTTATCATAAAGCATCCATCGGATTCTAACCACCTCTCATTTCTGCACAGGCAGTAGCTTTTCTGGGTTAGGTAAGCCATTTCCAGTCCTTCTCACCTACTCTGTCCAAAATTTACATAATGAATCAGACCTTTCTATGACTCTCTTAGTTTTTGTTTCTGCTCTACTTTTTTCTTCTTTTTTTTTTTTTTTTTCCAACAAGTCACATTCCTCATGCTCCTTCGTAAGTCATTGCAACTTTATTCACTCATATGGGTTTTATATTTGTCCTCCATAAAATGGTATGTGTGTTTGTGTACATATACATTTTTATACACAGAAATATGCAGCTAGATCATCTTAGCCTTGCTTTGTACCTCATAGTGACAGTCCTGCTAATAAGCTATTGATGCAATCCAATATTTGCAATGGCAGAGAATGGCTTTTTAACTGATTAACACCTAAGACATAACTACTGTGTATGCATGTGGTTCAGCTGACTCACTGATTTTTTTTTTCTTTAATGTTTTTGCCATCAAACCTTTTTTTTTTTTCCCAACATCAACAAAAACCCAGTTCAGTCGAAGCCTGTAAAAGTAACACTGTGATGTAATGTAGTGGAGTAATGGTTTCTTGCAAAATGCAATGAATTAGACCAAGGATTTTTTTTCTAAGGAAAAATAATAAAAAATGTCATTTAGGTGGCCATTTTTTTTCACTTTGATAAGATATGTCTTCAATTTGGGGCTGCTTGCCACGCAAAACTTTAAACATTCAGCTTGCATTCTGACAAGAAGAAATAATGCTTATACATATGCAGCAAGTCTACTTGTTTGTGTGCTGATGCAACTTCTCAAAAGACAATGTCACAACTAGTGTTTTATAGAAATCCTCTCATGTTTTGATGAAGCCAGTGATATGAGAGTCCTTAGATTAGGCTTTTGTGGTGCTGAGCTGTTGATGCTTTATTGTAGAGCAAGCCATGTTTGCTATTTAAAACTAGTCATCCAGCCTTTGGTCTCTGCCTCTGTCCTGCAGAAAACCTACAAATGCCTACTCAGAGATGCACAGATGTGTGAATCAAACCCAGTTTCATAACTCTTCCCTTTCCAAATGAGTCTTACAAATTATGTTGTGATACACTCCCACTGTAGGCAAGGGGAACTCAAAGGTATTTAGTCAGTTCTTAGGTTGTCTAGGTCTGCATAGTTTACTGTACTCCCATGTGCTTTTATTCCTGCAGGAATTTCCTCTGATTCTCTTAACTGCAGAAGAGCTGAGGACATGTAGAGAGGTTGAAGGAAACAACCACCAACTTCTCTTACTCCATCACTAATTTGTAAGATGAACCATCACAAAAGTAACACTTGAAATTCAATACATATAATACAGGTAATGCAGATCCCTAACATTTTTTGAGACATGCCTTGGTTTTAATTAAAATCTGAAATGTATACACTTAAGGACTTGCTTCTCTGCCAGAAGCAACTGCCATGTGCAACTTTTCCACCTTGGACATCAAACCTTAACTGAAAAATTATTTTGTTTCCTTCTTGCACTGAAATTTCTCCAACTTTGTTGCATGTGCAAACATAAAGTAGTAGTAGAGGGCAACATTATGTCTAATATACATAACTAGTTTGCAAAAAAAATATAACCAGGGGACACATTTTTGATAGAATCACTTATTCACACAATATTTACAGAATAATGGATCACATTAACTGATCTTTCTTGCTATGACAAAGTAAATGAGTATTTGTTTAAAAGTGCCATAACAGTTGAAGCTTGAATTAAGAGAGCCTGTAACCTTTGTTTGTGATCATAAATTACAGAGGAACCCCGTGGGCATGAATGTAACATTAAAAACAACACAAAACAAAACATCCAAAGCCAAGAGATACAACCCATCACATATAAATGCATTTTATGGTGTGCCTAATGTTAATTACTTAAGATCCTGTAGTACAAATTGCCTCCAGCAGTTTCTAAAGTTATTTCCCAGGTTAAATGGACACCCACTGGTGGAGATTAGTCATTTAAAAGACAAAAAGATAAAAACTGATTTCAAGTACTAAAGCTGTCTTAAAGTAAAATTCTCTTTCATTTTGAAGCTATGCATTTTTCTCCCCGTTTCTGGGTGAAGGGCTAATACTAGGGGCAAGCCATTGAGTCTGGCAGCATATAAGGCTTTTTCCAATTAATAACTTAAAGGAAATTGTGGCAAAAGGTTGTTACTCTCTCAGAACCAATAAGTTCAGTTGTAACTTCTTACAGCTGTGCATCAGTCAGTTATTAAAAGTATATGAATTTTAATCACTTAAACACTAAAATAGTGGTATGTCAGCCTTAGATGTGGAATTAGCACAAAATGCCATGAGCACCTAAGAGAGGTCGTGCATTGTGAGCCCTTTTTGTCTGTAACCTCAGCTCAAGAGAAATCTTAGTATTGAAAAATCAGATTGTACAAGCATTGAGTGCCTCCTGCCTGAATGGACGGCTAGTCCTTTCATTTACTGCCTGGATAAAACAACAACAACAAAAAAAACCCAAAAGAAAAAAACCCAGGTAATTTGGAGCTCACAGTGGGAAAGGAAGGAGGAGGAATTCTGCAAGGAAATAAGAGAACTTGCTTATTTTCAGGTTTTACTGAAGGCTGTAGAGTCCTAAACTGCTGGGAAATATAAACAGAGGCTTGATTAATCTCTTTTTAAGAAATCAGAATTTCTGACTTATTAAAAGTCTATTTTGGTTGCTCTATTAACATTGCACAAGGGCTTGGAGTTAATTACGTTTGTTTCCTCCTTTGGCACTCCAAGCTCTTCAGTCTCCACAATCAAAATTAAGAAACTTTCAGATATTTTATGACAGGCTTGGCAGAAATCTGGACTTGGCAGGAATCACACCAAAGAAAGAAGGCTCTATCGTGTCTCCTGATAATGAATGATAGTTGTGAAGAGGCAGAGGTACCAAGAGTAGTATGCTTATGTACCTTAAAACAACCTGATGCAAAGGTCACTGCTGTACCTTTGGCAGTGTTCAGACAGTAATATTCCTCAGAGTTCCTAATGCTTTGAGCATCACTGCTGACTAGTCACTTAACCACTCATGTCTTACGTGCAGGAGGAGCAATGCCTCTACTTCCATATTCCCATTTAATGCACCACTGCAGAAAGTCAGCATGCCATGTCAGCACACAGCAGTCTGTATGTTCAAGAACAAATGTTATTTTTAATCCCAAAGCAAAATATTTCTCTTGGGTCAACAGATCTTAGTATTTAGCAGACTGGCAATAATCAACAAATGGATATTCCATTTTCTATGATAACCAGATAAATAGTGGGTGAACCTAAGTTATTTTCCAGATTAATCCCAATAGAGATGTAATCACAGCAAGCAGCAGTTTAGAGCAGAAGCGTGTACTGGGCACTTTGAAGGGCATGTAGGGTCCTGTCTCTCTTCTTTTGACTACTGACATTACTCTCAAAGCTAAGGTCCTTAAAATACATGCCCAAAAGTAAATGTGGTAAATCTCATTTTCCCCACCACTGTTTGTAGTTCTCTGTGTCTCATAAACAAAATCACATGGACACTCAGAAGTTGGTATGTGTGCCTGTGTAGGTGTATATGCATATGTGTATACAGAGAGGTAGATCGTTACATAAATGACTTCTCAGAAAGCAAAGAAACAAAATCAATGAAGAGAAACAGTCCACAGTAACCCAAGTTTTTCCTGAGTTAAACTTGGAAGCTTAGCTCATATTTTACAGCAAAGTTCAGGTCAGTCGTTTTTACCAATTATATAGTTAATACTATCAGTTTATCTTATTTTACAAAAATAAGGCAGTTGTTTTGGTTTTTTTTTTTGTATACAGTGATTTATATTTTTTAACTAACCTCTCAATTTTATTTTCCTCTGGTAGATTGCTGGGTCACTACTCCAAGAAGTATAGTTAATGGCAGAGAGCATATTTGTCCATGAGATTATAATATCTAACAAAGCAAAGACATATTATTTACTAAAGTTGGTTTTCATAATGTACAGAAGCCTGGGGTTGCCCAGTCTCATAAAGCATCCAACTAATATAGTGATTGTATAAAATTAATAACCTCTCAAACAAAAGCCTACTGGATTAAAAAACTGTATAAATTATGGAAACTGAGTTACTATCACAAAAATGGAAACTTAATACAGGGCTGAGAAATGCCACTTGATTTGATTTGATTTGGGTGACCTTGTCTTGGCAGAATCCACAAGTTGAATTTGGATGAAAACAGAAGGTAATTAATTTCTTAACATCATAAACCAAAGACATTCAAATCCTACTTGGATTTTTCAGATGTGAATGCCAGCATAGAAAATCCATCAGCAGACAGGATTGCATGTGTATAGCATTCATATATCCATGCCATATTAGACAGCTTCAGCAAAAAATAAACTAAGGAAAAGAAAACTCAAGGGGATTTTGTCACATGAAATCTCAGCTACATTCAGGTTAATAGAATAAGTAAATATATTTGTAAGGCTGCCTTACAAACCTAGGAGGGTTTTCATTCCTCAGTCCAACTTTAGGATAAAGCACAGAGTTCTACTCTGTTGAAAACCCCAATATTTCAAGTTCTTCAGCATCACAAGAGCAGCCAATTAAGGAAATCCAAAGGATGACAAAATTAAGACAGATAAGCAATAAATATCTACTTATATAAGCACACAGCAAGAAAGATAATGAAAAGACAGCTAGATTTACCGTTGTAATTATCCAAGTAGGTGGTTTGTTTGGGTTTTGGGTTTTTTTTAGAAACGGCGGGAGCTGTTTTCCGGAGGACTGGTCCATACGCATCCTCACCGCGGCAGGCGCCGGCTCCGGAGCGCGGAGAGCAAAGCGCTTCCCTCCGCAGCCACCGCTCCCCCCGCCAAAAATGAAAAAAAAAAAAAAGAAGAAAACACGATGAGGGGAAGGAAAGAAGGAAGGAGAGGGGAGGAACCAGCCGCCCGGGCAAAGTCTGGCGCCGCCCCTACAGTTCCTCCGAGCGGAGGGCTGCGGGCGAAGCGGCTCCGCGCTCCGCCGCCGCCTCGCAACTTGAGCGCGTCGGGGAAGCCTCCGGGGCGGGGTGGATGCCGGTGTGGGGTGGCTGCCGCCGCGGGAGGGCGCCGGGATGCGGGGCGGCGACGTTCCACCCGCGCTACCCGAGATGCGCCTACCTGCCGGGTGCCCCCCCCCCCCCCCCCCCCCCCCCCCCCCCCGGCCAAACCCCCCGGGGGGGGGGGGGGGCGGCCCCAACCCCCCCCGGCCCCCCGGGGGGGGAAACGGGGGGCCCCGTGGGGGACTGCCCTGCGCTTGTGCCACCTTCTCGGCCCTCCGAGCGGGACTAGGGCTGGGAGACACCGCACGAGTTCTCGGGGATACCCTGGTGTATCCTAAATGGGATGGAGAGGTTGCTGCTTACGCGTCGATTTTGGTTTCTGCCTGGCGGGGGCGGGGTGGGGGGGAAAGGTCTGTTTCAAGCGCTCGACTTCTGTGGGATTTTGGATCCTCCAAAGTGCGTGCTCATGAAAGCGACTGTTCGCCCCCTCCAAAATCTTACGGCTGGGCTGTGAGGAAGAGGTGCCAGGCTGCATGTAACGTAGGGCAGAGGTGGACAAGTATTTGCTCGGTCCTTCTGCAAAGGCAAAGGAGCAGAGTTATATATTTGGACCAGGAGATTTTAAAGTGAGTGACACCTTAGTTATGTGCTTAGACACTCCTGGGTGGTAACTGACCATCTATCCCTGCCCTGAGCCCCGGGTTTTTCAGCCCCTTTCGACAGCTGCACACCTATTCAGTGCCTTCTTTCTTGGCACGCCTGATCTTTAACCCGTTTCAGTGGTTGCTTCTAGCAGGTCATCTGAGGAGGCTGAGTACCACTCGAAGGGACTGTTTGCAAGCAGCACGTTGAGTCGGTCTTACCAATTAACTTTCCTTATGCATATTCTACCCGGTACTAAGTAATCTTGGGTGCTAATCATAATGGGTAAATCATACATACTCTTTCGTACAGCTCATGATGTTTGTTGTTTGCTTGGACCCCTATTTATACATTTTTCTTTTTGGAGAAAACCAAAATGTGTTTCAGTGAAACTAGCTCCTACTGATGCAAGTTTTTACTCCACAATAGCTTTTAAGGGCCAAAGGTAATGGAGGTTCATTTATGCTTTTGATTATTCAAACAGGCAAAGGAAAACCTTTATAGATACCAGCTCAAACAACTACCTGCATCACAGTCAGTCTAATTAGGGGCAGTCTCCCGGGATCTTTTTGTGTCTGCCAGGTTCTGAGGTGGCTGCTTAGGACTAGTCGTCTGCAGGATTTTTACCTTCTAGTTTTACATGAGCTGAACACAGGTTTTTCTTATGTGGCTTTTGGCACTACTGAACAGTCTTTTCCTCCCTCAGCTACCAGTCATGTGTATCTCCTGCTATTGTTTGAATTAATGAATGAAGTTTTAATTACACCACAAGTGACCTCAGAAGTAGCAGAGGTTAAGCAAAACAGTCCTGCTCTGTGCACTTCTCCTGATGAGTAGGAGTTGATGGTTTATGACTAACCTGTGTTCACTCTGTGGTCTTCATACAACTTTAGATTGATGCCATTACATTAACAGGAATATGAAAGTGCCTCTCTAGAACTGACAATTTAGTATATAATTTTTCTGCAGTGCCTATAAGCCTTTAAAAATATTTTCTCCTCAGGAAAACTGCATGATTGACATAGATGGTGGCAGAAATCCTCTAGTAATTCTCAAAGCAGTGTGCATGGGCTTTGGATGTCACAGTGTGAGCAAGTAGTCTCCCCAGCTCCTTCTTCAAATATCTCCTCAGGACCTCTTGTTTCCTGTGGTGTTTGCTTTGGGTTTGTTCATTGCTACTTTGTTTTTTGTGTTCAAAATGTTACTGATCCTCAGATTGTACTTCATGAGCAGAGCTGACCCCTACTCAGTACAGTGACATCTTGATCAGCTGATGTGTCTCACAGCAATAGCTTTGGTGGTAGAAAGAAAGGCCTTTTCTGGTTTGTTTATAACAGATAGCAATTTAAAGCTTATTCTTTGGAATAATTTTGGTGTTGTTGTGTTCTTTTGCACAAGAAGAGTCATACTGGGTTAGGAAGAAGGTCTTTCTAGGTCCTTCTCTCTGAGGAATGCTGTCAGTGGGTACTTAGGAAAACAGTATGACCTGGGCAAATACAGAGAGATCCTTGTCCTGGTACACCCTCTCATCTTGCTGAAGTTTAGGCACTACAAGTCTGAAATGCTAGCAATGCCTTGTATATAATGACCTTCAGGGATCTTTTTTTTATAAGAGTACCTACAGATACTTTTAAAACACATTCATACTTTTGATTTCAACTCTATTCCTCCAGCAAGCCTACTTGGCTTATGAAAAAATATCTGGTTTTTTAAACTTCTGTTTAGAAAAAAGTATATGTCAAACTAAGTATAGCAATGGTGGGCAAGATTTACTTTGGTTAAGTGATATTTGCATTAGTTTAGATGAAGCTATTTAATACCTGCATTTGGAAAAAATACATGTCAGTGAAGGTAATAGCTGCATACAGGACCACTACAGCTACCAGAACTACACTGTTGAGTTTTGGGACTTTCATTTCAGTCTCTTTCTGAGACACATTGCAGAGTGAAGCATTTTCTTAGATGAAAAATGCAATGATTGGGCTCCTTGAATTCAATATTACAATCTATTTTTTTTTTGTTTCCACACAATGTTAATCAGTAACAATGATGCTAGTTTCAGCTTCTTCCTTGAGCTGACAGTCTCCAGCATCTCAGAAATGTGTTCAGAGACAATTCTTCAGGTACATATGTGGCCAGAAGAACCCTAAGAAGGATTTTTGTCCATGTTTGTGTGGACGTGAGCAAAGGCACCAAGTGCAAGACAAAACAGTTTAAACTCATGTAAGAAATCAATGTGTCAGTGATGCCAGAAGAGATTTCCTCCTATTTGGTTTATGAAAGGTGAGTATAAAAGTTGCTGTTTAGTCTCTAGGGACTGTCTTGAAGAAGGAGCTCCTCCTTGACAGAGACAACAGGGCAACAACTCCGCATCACAGAGAAGACACGTGCCTTTTTGAATGGATCAGTCTATTGTACATATCCTGACTAGCTAGTATGGAGCAAAGGGAGACTGACTGTGAAACAGAGATTTGGTGCAGGCTCAGCTCAAGGAAAAAAACCCTCGGAACATTGTATGAGGGATCAATGTCTGGCTTGGTTGACAGGAGAGATGAGAAGGAGCTTGCTGAACCTGCAGTGCAGCCGGCAGAATTTGGCATCAGAGCCACCTTCAGGAGCTGTTGCAGAGTCTTGGGACATCCTAGGGATTGATGCCTCACAGTTTGTGTTTTTTCTACTTCACTGTAAATACCTGCACATTTGGGATAAAAGATGATATGCAGATGTCACACTAAGCTCATTTAGATGACAAAGGTTATGATATAATTTTCATTTTAGTGTCTAAAGAGTAGGGAGTTTAGTTTGGTTGAGTCTACCTTGTATAGCCATCACAGTAATGTGCTGTGGTGTGCCCTTAATGAGGGTCAGTGGAGCAGTTCAGCAGGGGCAAGTGACAGACCATCTGCAGTTTTCAATTCCGGGTGCTCAGCATTGAAAATCAGAATTTGTTTGCATCCTTTAATTAAAACACTCTCAGTTCTCTGGAAGTCTGACTGTTAACTGAGAATGAAGATTGCTGCTTAGGAAAACAGCCAATCAGTTTTGCTTAATGAATTGCATGTATCTCATTGCTGTGTAGCTGACAGGGAAAATATGTGAAAATGTTTATCCTCTGTAAATAATGTTTACACTCCTTGTATTCAAATGTGCTCTCATCAGAGAGCCATTGCTCTAAGCTTAGGCATGCCCTGTAGCAGTGTTAGCAGGATATACACGCAGGGCATGAGACTGAGAGGAGACCTCATTGCTCTCTACAACTACCTAAAAGCAGGTTGTAGTGAGGCTGGTCTTGGTCTCTTCTCCCAATTTACTAATGGTAGAATGAGAGGAAATGGCCTCAAGTGTCATCAGGGAAGGTTTAGATGAGGTAGTAGGATGAAATTCTTTACTGAGAGAGTGGTTAGGCAGCGGAACAGGCTGCTCTGGGAGGTGGTGGAGTCGCCATCCCTGGAGGTGTTTAAAAAATGAGTAGATGTAGTAGAGAGCACTTGAGGCTGTGGTCTAGTGGTTAGAGAGATGTTGGGATGAAGGTTGGAATTGATGATCCTAGAGGTCCTTTCCAACCATTATGATTCTATGAGAGTCACTAGAGAAATCTTGACCATTTTCACTGCTAAATTACTGGGTTACCTCATTTAACAGATTACTTTAGGCAGATTGTTGTCTCTGGGAATGCATGTTTTTCTTTTCTGGAAATTGTATTTTCCACTTGGCTGGGTGCTGCTCTTTTGTCAGCTGCTGTGATCACTCTTCTGCACATGCACACAAACACACAGAGGCTGATATCAGAGCAGTATGCAACTGCAACAGGGTGACTTTCACTGATGAAAGGAGCAGATGCTAATTACAGTGCAAAATGGTGTAAAGTATGCTGATAGCTCCAGGTAATAGTACCCTTACTCAGCACACTGTTGAAATATATCTGATACCTCAAGATAAAAGACTTGCTGTAGCATGTAAACCAGTAGTATGAAGAACTTCAGACCTTGTAGAATCATTTAGGTTGGAAAAGACCTTTAGGATCATCCAGTCCAACCATTAACCAACACTGCCTGCCACCAAACCATGTCCCTCAGCTCAATAATGAAAAAACAAACAAACAAACAAAACCACTATCTTTTTTTTCCCAAAGAGAAATGCTTTTTCATAAGTACTGATGAGAATTATTGATGTCATCAGTGCTTGCAGAGATGTGCCAATGTTAATAAAAAATCTCAGTGGCACGGGGATGACTTCTGAAAATGGCAAAAAAACCCCATAGTGTCTACTTGAATACGTGCCAAAGTGCCAGTAACAGAATTCACTTCTGAAGAGGGAAAGGTAGCATTCAGTTGGGAGAAAGTTATATTTCATTTCACTTCAGTGCTATCTGAAGCAATTTTAATTGAAGGGTATGGAATAGTCTCTGCTGTTTTCCAATTTACTGTACTTTCTCCTAATTCCCAAAGGCATTGCTTTATCTCTAATTTGTTAATCTCTGTTTATTAGGTGGGGGTTTTCTTGCCATATTGTGTCATTGCTGTATTTCTTTGCCTGTTTTGTACATCACACCACCGTGCCCCCCTCCCCCAATTTGTATGTGCTTCTGTTTTCCCTGTCTTTTCTTGTTTGAATTATTTCTATTACAGTTGCATTTGGAAGCCTTGACCAAAGATGAAGTGCTTAATGTTTAAGGCCTGCAGGTGTAGCATTGGTAGGCAGCAATCCTTTCTTCCCATCTAATTAGATAAAACAGCAAAAGAGCATAAAAGAGAACAAAAACACCTGCAGATGAGGTAATTTCTTGGCTTTCTTACCTCTTGAAGCTCATGTCTATATTTACCTAAGTAACTTTGCTATTTTCTTTTTTTTTATAGAGGGAATGTTTCAGGCAGTGAAATGACAATGGAGTAAAAAAATATGTAATGTACCATATTAGCTGAGGAGAAGAAAGCTGTGGAGAATAGAGGAAAATAAATTCCCACCTATTTAAAATGAAGAACTTCCCTTCTGTATTACCAGTACTAAGAAGCTGTGCCTTTGCTTTCTTGAATTCCCAGGCAGACATTTCAAAATCCTTGAGAATGGGCAAATGGAAGCAGTAACTTCAAGAGGTAAACTGTGTCCCATAACACATCCTGATGTTTCAACAGTCTTTCCCTTTGGTTATATTAAGAGTATTTTGTTCAATCAGACTCCTGCCTAGAAAACCTAGAGCTTCATTCCCTACTAATAGGCTACCATAATTACTATTTTGATAAGAAGCAGCTTTGGTCTCTGCCCTAGGGTGTTGTCTTTCTAAGTGGGCTGATTTTGTTCTGATTCACACTTGTTGAAGATTTACTGAAGTCTGTGGTGCTCAGTCATTTTCACTGAGAAGGAGAGTCTGTCATCTTCAGTGTATTTTTGAAACTATTAAGACCTTGGTGAATAACTGCCTCTACCATATTGTAAATCAGACAAACAAAACCCAACAAAACAACAACAAAGCAAACAAAACACAAAACCCCCCACAATAAACAATCTACAGCTTATGAGCAGTTAGATCTTCTTTCTGCAGGAAAGAAAAAGTCATTACATCAGTCAGCAGTGAGGACATAGGTGCTATCTATGTAATCTTATCCAAATGAACTCACGTTCCATGCTGGAGAAGGAGAATAAAAAGAGAGATGAAGAATAGAGGAGCAATAGCTAAAGACTAGCAAGAACTAGCTACCAGCTATGGTGATTGGATGATGTGAATGGATTTTACTTAGTGATGTCTTGCTCTAAGAATTTATTTATTTATTTTTCACACATTTTATGGATGTCTGTGTTGATTTTGACTAAATGAGACCAACATGACTTTTTCTGTAGCTATATCAGTATTTTTCACTGCTTGCTTCCACCAAGTGCTGACTTCTGCTAAGACTGCAGAAATCCTTGAAAAAAAAAAATCCTCCTCCCCTTCCCTCAAACTTCTTAATCCAGAAGGATGTTGATAAATTTTCTTGCAGCCTGTCACTGAGTCACCGCTGCTGGTTCTCTTACAGGAATCTTTGTGTGTGGCTCTGATTGACTAAAAAGTAAATAGACTGCGTAAGATAGATAACATTTAATTTAAGTTAAAATTATTAGAGTTTGCTCAGACATCTCTCAGGCTTTTTGTTTTCTGCTGCTATGATTCATGTTTAGAAAATTCCACTGGAAAATGAAAAGCTTTAGGGACATATTTATTGCAGAGGTTTTGAATCTTCCATTATTAAACAACTTGACTGATTGCATTGTTCTTAATCAGACTGAACTCAGGTGAGGCTATGGAAGAATAGATGAGACAAATATTCTAATGGCTTCTAAATAAATGCATCTTTCCATGACAGCTTTTGCTTTTAAAGATCCCACTTTCTGAAACAGATTCTTGCACCATTAATATGTATAGCTGGCTGATTGTTCACCTTCATTTTTGCAAGAGCTTGGTGGATTTGGTTTGAATACAGACAAAGGAATTAATGTGCTTGAGCTTTTAAAAGTCCTACAAAGCAGCTTTGTCACCAGGGCACATCCCTGGAAATGCCTATTTTTTTTTTTTTTTCCAGTTTCTTGATTTTCGAAAATGTACATTGTATTTTAGGATCCCCATGAATTTATTTGTATGTTTTCCTCTGTTCCTGAATAAGCATACTCTTTCAAATCTCAGATTAATTTGAACTGTAAAATGTTTTGCTGAGAGAATATAAGAAAAGTTTCTTTTATTTTCTAAATAAATCACTAGATTATGCCTTTATTCATAAGAGATATTTAAATATAACTGTAAATATTGGTGAGATTGTCATGGGGAAGTACTGGTGGTTAGTGTGTTTAAAAAAACCCAAACAAATACAGATTTATACTGATCAGCTGCATATTGCATGAGATACTCAAGATCTGGTAAAGTTAATAGTTGTTCACTACAGTCAGTCTTCCAGTTATTTACAATGGAGAGAAAACTCCTAGTGACAGTTGTATTTCTCCAAAGACTGGGGAAGTTACTGACAGTTTGCCTTTTACCCTGAAAAACTTTAGCTACACATCCAAGCATTTCCCAACAGATAACCCTCTTTCAGTTCTTCTGTCTGGCTTTTCTCACCACAGTGTCTTCCCTTTTTTGAGAGATATTGGGCTCCCTTTGTCGCTGTGGAGCTTTGAATGTGTTTCTTTCACACATTTCATACAAAGGTCAGCTTTATCTTGAGTTTATGTCTTGGACATGATGTCATATGGAATGGAATATTCCTTTTGCCAGTCTGAGTCAGCTGTTCTGGCTGTGTCTTGTGCCCCTCCAGCTTTCTCACTGATTCATTTGACAGTATAAACACTATTTTGCAACAACTAAAACATCAATGTGCTATCAATATTACAAGAATCATAGAATGGTTTAGGTTAGAAGGGACCTTTAAGGATCACTTAGTCTGACCCCCTGCAGTGAAAAGTGACATCTTTAACTAGATTGCTCAGTGCCCCATTAACCTGACCTTGGGCATTCCAGCACCTTGCTGGGCAACCTGTTCCTGTTCCACTACTCTCCTAGTAACATTCTATACTATTGTTATACTAAATCCAAAACAAAGCACTATACCAGATACTAGGAAGAAAATTAACTCTGTTCCAGCTGAAACCAGGAGAGCAAAGAACAAAGAATTTCTTAGACGAAAAACAAGATTCTTCCTAAGTGTATTTTGTTGTGTGCCAAAAGTCCTTCAGGTTGGTTTCCTGAACTTGTCTATGCATATAAGAACATTGAAACTTCCTTTATCAATCTCCCAGAAGGTTTTTTATGAGTGAAAACATTTGCAGATAGTAGTAAAACACATTTAAACCTATAAATGCATTATTTTTAGTTTTTTTAGTTGATCTGCTTTGTAGACTAGTGGAGCTTGACACTAAGGAGCCAGCTGGTTGTGTTTACTAATCAGATCTAGCTGGGTAATAGCCAGGTGATTTCTATAAAGGGCTAGAAACAAAGCAGGAGGGTTGTTTTGGTGCTCTACAACTGAGAGTTTAGCTCTCTCAAGAGTGGAAGATGGGAGCTTTAGAGTTTGTACCTGAAGCAGTAGTGCTGAGGCTGTAAGCAAAAGCTTTGGTCTGCCAGATGTCAAGGAAAAGATAAGTACAACTGAGTTCATAATGTATGTCTCATCTGTCACAGCTAAGTCAAGGTAAGATGATTTATGGCTGATACATTTCCATTGCGCTCAGTTTCTGTGTAGATGAAGGTAGCACCTGGCTCCCAGCTCTCTAGGGTTTGTCTTGTAGGGCATGGGCTCACCCAGGGCTGCTGCATGGACTTGTTCTGTGAACTCTGTGCTCTGGGGCCTTGGCTTTGTTAGTCATCTCCATGTTTTCTTTTGGGTGACTCTCAAGGCTGTTTTAAGAATCAAACTAAAGATGGTTTTGATGCACGTTGTAAAGTTTTACCTCCAGGGGATGAGGTGTATGAGGTGGAGTACCTGCCTTTGTTGTGAAGATCCTGTTATTACTGTTGCGGCCTTTAATGGGAATGTTTGTGGCTGTAAAGTAGAGGAGATGAGTCTGACTGTTCTGCAAATTTTAAGCTTAAGATGAGCGTGCTTTTGAGAATATAAACTGTATTTTTCCATTAATCTTAAGGTAAATATTTGGATTGAAGAAAGTCAAAGTCTTTGATGCTCTGAAAAAAACATATCCCTGTTTTAACTAATTCTAATACCTATTTTTCTTGTTCTTTGTTAAGTACATGCATTAGCTTATATCAAATCCAGGGCAGGGGGTGAGGGTTGGAGATGGGGGCAGAAATATGAATAGGTTGGAATTTATCAAGATTCTTTTAATGAAAAAGTAAAGAAGAATTTTTTTTTCCTGAATGTTAAGCTGAAATGCTGCAAGTTCTTTAGAAAAGACCACAAAAACAGTAGTACATTAATTATTGAATGTAATATCATCCAACAGTTTACTACTGTATGACTTCTTTCTGCCCAAAGATATATGCCCGTGGACTCTGGACAATAAGGGTATTCACTGAGGTTATATGTAGGGATATACAAAATATCTTAAGGATTTGTTCCTTTGACTTTGCAAATTTATATAGCAAATATTGAGTACCTATTTTATAATTACACCTTCTCAGATCCTAATAAATTTATCCCCAATTCCTTGCAGTGTGGATGAAATTATTTTGTCCCAAAGTACAATTAGAAATAAAAATTAGTTGGAACAGAAGCCTGTGGTTGTTTTAAGCAAAGGTTGTAAGAGAATGTCCAGGCATACCTGTAAATATGTTTGTTTACAAGTTTATTATGATCATGCTTCTGTTTAATGAACCACTTTTCTTGGAAGGTGGAAAGAAGGGTTGTGAGAACTCGGAGTGCTCTGTTTGGACTAGATTTAAGTGAAGTCTGTTAATTCCTTTACAGCAATATAACTGTCTCATAATTGGTGATTATTTTTTTTCCTGACTCATTCAGGAAGAAAACTGCTTTGTGGGAATAAAACATGTTAGAGTGGTGGCTGAAATGCTAATGTTGGAGTAGTTTAATTTCAAAATAGCTACAGGTGAATGGGATGATGCATATAATATAATTTAGTTTCTCTGATATAGTATTTTTTTTTCTTGAAGCTTTCTCTGAATTCTAGAAATTACTTTTTCAGTACAAGCTAAGGCTCAATATACTTACCTGTACCTCTAGAAAACTTTGTCAATGACTTGATTTTATAACCCAATAAAACAGCATGCATTTTTTTCCCAATTTGTTCTGCTTGCATTGTTGCAAACTACTCCCACTTTTCTCCTCCTCGAAAGACTGAAAAACAATTCCTTGTGAATTCATTTTGATAAATAAATGGTTAGGTATAAGTTACACTTATTTTAAGTACTTGTCCATATGCGCTGCTAATAGCCTTTTTATAAAAAAAAATCTTAACTTTAATTGGACAATGGGAAAATGTTAGCTATTTGTCTTATTGTGCATCAATAAATAATATTTTCAAATCTGATGAAAAGCCTACCTTCTAAATTTAAAATTCTATGTAGCCCTATTTATTTTTCTACCTCAAAATAGTTCATATCAACATCAAGATGGTCTTTTTTGTTTGGTTGGTTTTTTTGCTATTATACTGATAGAGCAGATAATAAATTTTATCCAGACTTAGAGGACATAGTGAATATTGCCTTATTATATGTAGCAGAACTTTCACATTAGCTTTTCTTTTGTGAATGTGAAAAGCAAAGAACAGACTTTTGCTCAAGGCTGCAACACTACAAAAGAATCTTTGGGGACTAAGAAGTTTGCCAAGTTTTTTATGGTCTTACACTTTTCACTAGTATCTATAAAACTTAATGTAGGGTGTCTGCATCCATCTCCCTGTCTGCATTATTCATTGTACTGTTCAATATGTCTTCATACCAACACCTTGCTGTATATAAAATGGTCAATGCTTCTTTTTGTGTTAGGAGTAAGAGTCAACATGCTTTTGCACTAAATCTGTCATACTTATTCCTCAAAGTTCAGGCCTAGGTGACAGTTTGGAACTGCACAGGGAGTGCTTTAGTGTTGAAGTGTTGTCAGAAACTTAACTGAAAAGCATCAAGTCTATTTGATAGCTGCACAGGGCTTCTCTGATGGTGGGTCTTGGGGAGGCTGCAGTGGTTGCCCCTGCACAGATTCTCTCTCCAAAACATCATTACTTGTGTTCAAGACTATGGACTTCCTTAAGTGTTTCTTATGCTAGTCTATGAAATATCATTTTTATTAGCAACCAACTTGGTGGATTTTTCTAGTTTTGTCTTTGTGTTTTTTGTTTGTTTTTTTTTTCCTCTCTGCAAAATGTGCTCTAGTCAGGAGCCCTGATTTTGCAGAGTTAATGGGCATCTTACCAAGCTTTGTGCCTAGTGAGACAAGTGACTGCCTATGCTGTCAAAAAAATTAGCCCAGCTCTTCAGAGTGGCTGTTCTCATCTTCTGGGAGGATTGCTGTAATAACCAGAGACTACTCACTGACTATTAATGTGTACATGTTACTTAGAGACAGCTTTAAGAAAAGGTGAAGTGCTAGGCATAGTGCAACTTTTGGACAACAAATTATGATAATTTTGAAGCACTGTGGAAGTCTTTTGATAATGCTGACTTAGAACAGAAACACAATTTTTAATGTATGGCTGCTATCTTATTAATTCTCTGGATTGCTTAGTAGTTAATGCTGTGTAAACCAAAGCAAATATCTGGCTTGTTAAAATGTATTCTAGGGGAAGTGTAACCAAAATAAAGCAACTTGCATCAAAAGTGGGATTTGTGCCCTCAATGGAGAGATCTTTTTATACAACTCTTGTTCTTTTTTGTTGCCTGCTATTATTAGCTTTCTGATTGGTATGATACTGTATATGCCTTAAAATGGTTCAAGTTGTGGAAGAAATGGGCACATAAATGTGTCTAAGTCTTGGACATAACTTGATAGTAACTGTCAATAATTGCAATACACAGGCTTTGTTTCTTTTTTTAGTATCTGAGATAATATTTTGGAAATTAGTTCTCCCCTCCTGATTATTTTTTTTATACCTAAGAATGTACTTTTTGAAAACAACAACAAAACAGTTAAACCATGTCAACAGCTGCTACATGTAATATTTCCCTTCTCTAATACAGTGGTCTAAATGGAAATTATTGACTGTTTTTCCTCTTCCAGTAAGAATAAGACATTAATAAACAAGGAATGTTCTGGTTTGGCAGATATCATATGTAATACAGCCATAAACCAGAGAAAGAAGGGGAAACCATCATCCTAGATCACAAGAATAATTTCCATGATAGTACAGATAAGGGAAACAAATCCTCTTTAGAAGATGGCAGGCTAAAGAGAAATTTTCTTCAGAAAAAAAATACACTGAGTAAAAATACTGGTTAATTCTTGAGTAAGCAGATGTTTGAGATATCTGAATATAATTCTAACCTCTAAATAGCTACCTCAGTGAAGGAGCAAGCTGTAACAGGGAGAGTTTTTTAGAAGCCCACAGTGACAAGACCTGCCTAGAAGTCTGGATAGGAACAGGGCAAATGGTTTATCAACCTGATACTGCATTTGCTTAGTTAAATACTCAGATGATAAGGAATTCTTAATTTTATTTTATTTTTTTTTCCTATTAGACTGGGAAATTTGGCTTTGTAATAATCCTTGCATGGTGTGCATGTCATATGAAGGAGAAGAGGGAAATGAAGTGCATGATTCAGTTGCATGGCGTCAGCTAAAGAGCCAGGGTTTGGACTGTGATACAGGGGCTGTTAAATCAGTCACTCTTAAGAGGTAGGATTGCATTTATTTTAGTGCTTGTGTAGTTTAAGAACCTGCAGATAAAGCAAAAGGCAGTTAGCAGGTAGTGTATGATTTTCCCTTGGATAATAATTGTGCTGTGTTTCCCAGTTCAAAAGCCTCAGTGAATCTTAAGCTGTAGTCCAGCATGTTGTCTGCTGCCATAGCATAGTCCTGAGGAGATGGATTAAAGGATGCTTCAGATAGGGCTGGGCAAGGGCAATGCTTTGGGGAAGAGTGTAGGCAGGAAAGATTCCTTTGCTTTAGTTTTTCTCCTGGAAAAAAAACCATGTTGCTCCATCTTTTAACTTACGACCTCATAGTATTTGAGCAATAACAATCTGGTTTAATTTTTCCTCCTTCACTATGTGTCTGGTTCTTCTAGAATGGTGCAGAGTTCTGTAATATCAAGGACAAGGACATTATTGGTAGAAATAACATGTGGCTCAAATGCAGTCACCCTTTACTGGGGCCAAAATCCTCACTTAAAAATGCTAAATGCATGCCATCCCTTTAACTTGTGAACTAGCCTGCTTGCTGAAAAGGCACTTCTACCTAGTTCCCAGTCTTTCTGTGAATTACAGCTCAATGCAATTTGATAATCACCTGGGGAAAGGGAATACACATTGGGTATGTTTTCTTCTTTCATGCAATAATCACAAAATACAGCTTGCAGTACACTCGGTATCTGACTGCCTCAGAAGGAGGGAAGACTTCCTTCCTCAGGGGGACAGATGCCATTTAGTATACAGATGTTTCTGGTAAAGCAAAGAAATACTGTGCTCAGGGGGAAACTGACTGTTTTTCCTATTTTAGAATAAAGATATTTGTAGTAAAAATAATACTGCCTATGATAAGGGTAGGGAAAATTTACCTGCTTCCTTCTATAGACTTGAATTTAAGAAGCTTCTTGAGACAAAACAATGGGGGGAGTGGGGCAGGAGAAGGTAAAATAGATGCTTGAAGAATGGAGAATTGGAGCCTTAAAGAGAGAATTTGGACTGTAAACCTTGGTAACAGTGCAAATACCACAGAAATTGGAGGGAAGAAATAAGATTTTCTGCCATGGATAGGAACAGTTTCAAGAGTTTTGCTACTTGTATATTCAAATTGGTAACAGTGAAATGTATCATAGCTTCCAGCTGATATCTGCAGTATCCATTTACAATAAATAGTTGTCACACCTATTCTTTGTCCAGCATAATTTGGTGTTCAGTGAAACAGTCTATTCAGTCTTAGAGGACTTTAGATGAGGATATCAGAGAGGTATGTCAGCATAATGTGCTTTAATTTTGTCTCTTTTATTAAAAGTCTTATTTGGTTTAGCAAAGGAAGGAAAACAACAATTGAAAATGTAGGAAAGTGTGTGAGGAGGTGGGGAAGCTCATGGTACTTGAAGACAGATTTATCACTGTAATGATATTTTATGGTGTGCTCATGAATATGCACCAACAGGTTGTAAATAATCCAAAGGGAGGATTTGTACAAGCTCTGAAATTCCTTCAGTGTCCCAGCCCAATTTCAAGCTGTGACAAAGAAGCATAAATACTGCAGGCAACATTTTGCTCATATCTCTAGCCTTCAGGAATTTGTCAAACAGACTTAAGAGTAGCAATGCTGTGAAACCTGGCTTAACTGACCACTGGAGAGAGTGACAAAAAGGGGGGAAATAATTATCTGGAATGCTTTATGGAGGATACTTTTTTATCAAAAATATTTTGTTGATAATTGTTAATGTATGAAAAATACCAGTTATGGAAATGATGGCCCAGTTTTCTGCCCACTGCAAAAACTCAGTGAGCACAGTGACCCCTTCCTTGCACTGAGATCTGCTGTCAGTGTGAGGCTGTTTCAAATTAGTGATGACAGTGAACTTGTAATGGAAATTTCTGAGAAAGGTACCAGTTTAGAACAGGACTTAATTAGGGGGGAAAAAAACCACCCTCTTGGTTCCTGGATAAAATTTCTAGTTATAATCAGGAAGGAGGAAGCACCTGCAATGGGAAATAGTTGGACCCTGTTGTGGTGAGGCTTTGTTAGGGCTCATTTACACCTTTGCACATCCTCCTAATGCCTTCTGGCAAACTGCACAAGCAACTGTCCTTGCTCTTTTTCTGAAATCTTGGTCTCTCAGCTTTCTCAGAGTTCAAATTGTGACTTAAGCTGTTGAACATTATGGTTCATATTAATACTACTTGTTTCTTGTGCTGATATAAAATCAAACTATTTCTCTTTTATTTTTTGAGTGAGAGATTTAACAACAGTTTTCCAAGCTCTAGTTAATGGTAGCTTTCATCAGCTCTTCAAAACTCTCATTTACAGCAGGAGGCCACTGTGAAATCACAGGATAGCCCAAGATTTGTTTGTTGTAATTCCACTCAAGTTAAATGATTTATAGTTAGCTGAGAGTACACTGCTTTATACTACCCTTTTCACACTGCCTCTCCTTGTAAAAATCCAACGTATGTTTTCATATGGATGGGTGGTTAAGTTTGCTCTAAAATGTTGCTGTTCATCAATTTCTATGTGTGATACAGTAGCTTTAATGGATTTTAGGCTGAATTACAATGGCTGAGATATTTTTGGTGGAAATTAAAAAATCTAAATGATTCCTATAGAACACTAATACTGTTGCATGGATATGGCATACAATGAAATATCACTTTATAGTTTTAAAGGTCTATCTTATGGAGTTATTTCATGGATGCTGGAAGATTCTAAACATGGGAAATGTAATGCCTTAGCAATTTGCAGGTTATTTACTGAACTTGATTAGACTTTTGCCATAGTTTTATCCCAGATGGCAATTAAACTCTACACAGCTGCTCGCTCACTCCCATACCCCCAGGGGGATGAGGGACAGAATCTGGGGGATAAAAGAACAAACCCTAAAACTTGTGGGTTGAGATGAAGACAGAAATAAGAAGTGAATGTAGAAAACATGTGGTGCAGAGTGCAGTTGCTCACCATGCACTGGCTGATGCTCAGTCAATCCCTGAACCACAGTGCTCTGGCTAACTCCTCCCAGGTTATATACAGGGCATGGTGTCCTATGGTATCCTTCCTTCTGCATGGTTTGGCTCAGTTGTCCTGGCTGTGTCCCATCACAGCTTCTTGTGCACTCCCAGCCTCTGCAGTGTGAGAAGCTGAGAAGACCTTGATTTAGTATAAACACTGCTTATCAACAACTAAAACTTTAATATATCGATTTTTTTTTTTCTCATCCTAAAGCCAAAACACAGCATTGTACCAGCTACTAGGAAAGAAAATTGACTTGATTATAACTGACGCTAGGATAGTTTTTTATTATAGTACAAATATAGTATTTTTTTCCTGCCTTCCTATTTAACAGGACCTTTTTTGAATGTTTCTTAAAGCATTTCTCTCCATTGGCCCCAACTGTGTATTTGTGTGAAATGACAACACAGAGATGTACTCACTGGTGAGAGCCTAGTAATAACTATTTGATGTCAGTGGAGTTAGTTTTCTGATGCTTGCTGACTGCCATCTAATTTACACAAATAAAAATGTTGGTTTTGGCTACATGTACAAGTGCAGTGAACTGCAGTCTTGACCCTGAGTAAAAAATATCATTGAGTCATTGTGGTGATGTAGATATATATTTTATCTTTACTATATTTTTTTTTTTCCTTTTTGTTCAGAAAAGATAGTTGTCTACTTCTGATATTCACTGGTGTAGTTAGTTTTATGTAACTGAAATATTTCGGTCGTCTTGTATATATTGATATACCCAGTTTCCTGGGGTACTATTATCTGCTGAAAGATGTAGATTTTTTTTGTCTCCTTCCACTTAAGGGATTGCTGGAATAATGAGCAAAAACTTCTAGCCTTGAGCGCTCTCATCCAAAGATATGAAAAGTTCAATATACTGTTTAGCTTACTTTCTTATACCAAGTCCTTTCTTCCCCTTTTCCCTTGCATTCCCTTATTTATTTAGGTTTTCCTATTGATTATTTCTTCTCTCTTGCACTCTAGTACTCGTATGAAAACCCACAGGTGTTTATTAAGAGTGGTGAGAGAAAGAGTTGTAGTGACAGTGATTAAAAGCCCATGTAATTTATTATGAGTCATAGCATAATTACTGGGAAGTGTAAATTGTTATGGAGTTGGCAGAAGCCACCTCATCTTCATGAGAAGGACCACAAAGTAAAACTGTTTTAAGGTAACAGTGGTTATCTATTTCAACCTGGCATTTGCAACAGAACAGTTTGGTTTCTATCTACACCTGCTCTGGAATCAACATGGATGAAGTTCTTTGGTGGTGAAGGTGCATTGGCAATACTAGAAAACAAAATTATTCACAGGTATTATGCCAGATTATTTTTATCTTGATAAATTTAAACCTTCATAAAGGGTTTTAAAAGCACTGCATTCACACCTTTTCTGGTTTTCCTATTTGGCATGGAAGGCACCGAGCAATACTGAAATAATATCAGTAAAAAACCACTTCTGCCCCACTAAGAAACAGGACATTCTTCTAGTTTATTACTACAACACTCCAATTATAAATCATCTAAATATTGTGCTTTTGAGGAATTTGACCTTTTTTGTATGGAGAGGAAAAAATTTATTGTGCTGAGATCTTGTCAAGAACCTGTGCTTTTTCAGTAATCTCCAAATGTTTTAAGTCTGACATGGGTGTATTGACTACAGCTCTGAGATGGTCAAAAGTCTTTAAAGGTCAGCCTGTAAGTAATTAGTGAACCATTATTACCTTATTATTTCCCATCTGTTGATTGAGCTCTAAGTCTCCAGGACTGTCAAATGTGTAAGCTGTAAGACTTCAAGTCCCTTTCTCTTTTGTGAGCTTTTACAACATTCACTAACTCTGACATATTTAATTTGCTTTGTGAATTAAGTATGACAAGAAACATGTTGCTCACTACACAGGGAGCAGCCTGTGCTGGGAATCGTGGTGTTTGTCTGCTGCATGTGGCATTAATCTGTCATGGATACTCCTAGAAATCTCTGTAGGACTCAAAAGAGAGGGAAGGGGAATATATCTGAATAATGAAATTAAAATGTTCACAGGACAAACAGCAAGAGGAGATGTTAACAACTGGACATGCCAAAATAAGATAAGTTTTACATCTGGAAAGCCCTGATCAATACCTCTGCTGTCTTCCAGGCACCACCAATAAATCATAAGCAGAGCTTTCCATTGATTCTAGATACAGTGAAGAAACTTATGGAGAATTGTCATGTAGATGAATGTATGGCTCAAATATCACAGATAATCATTCAAATATCTTCTGTGGGCTTTTGCAAAACATGGCAAGGTATATTTTTTCTGTCTCTGGAACATGTTGAGAGAACCTTCGTGTTCCTGCCTCATCTATTTTGGGGCTTTTGAATTACATGTGTGTGAAATCCTGATTTTGGTGATGGCTATTTGAATGGACAGATAATAAAATTGTGTTACGTCAATTTTAAAATCAGGTTGATATTTCAACCAAATTTCTCACCTCTTGGTGTGTTTTAGCACATTAATTTCACATTTTTATTGATAGTAGGAAGGTTTAATAATGTTCCAAGGATAGAAGAATATTTTTCTTACTCCTTGAAATAAGTAGTTTATGAAGGTTAATTGATAACATGAATTTAAAATTTAAGATCAATTTATACGTCTGTTATATTAATTTGTAATCCAGTTACTGGAAGATCTTGAAAGAATTATGGGATAATATGGAGGGAAGATGGAGTTGATGCGTGAGGTAAAACTATATGATTATGTTCTGAGATGGAGAACCAGAACCTTCTCTCCATCTGAAGTAGGAGGTTTTAAGTCTTTTCCCCTTAAACAAGGTCAGCTCGTGCAGTTGAAGTGAAATAAATGTGTTTGCAACATTTGGGTACTCGTTGCCAAAATAATATGGTTTGTGCTTTTTTTTCTCCACCATTGATTTATGGGTTAATTTTTCATTTTTGAGGAGGAATGATGTTTTAAAATTTGTTTAGGGACACATACATCTCAAGCATTAAGGAGAATTGATAATACTTGTCATCCAGCAGTATATACATTGTACTTGGGGCATTGTTGAAAGGCTTGGGAAGATGATGTGCAAGGTTTGAAGTTAAAATGACAAAATTTGAGCTAGTTAGTAATAAAAAATTAAGCAAAATGTTTGCTTCAGTGAATTTTATTTCAAGCTAATTGGGTTGCCTGCTTTGGAGAACTTTGGAGAGGTCAACCATTTGGAAATTTTTCTAGTTCTTGTTTTTCAAAATAATTAAATATGTAGTACATCTAATTAAATTGTGCTTTTAACCACTGCACACTGTATGCAATATTTTGCTTGAAATTGTCATGTTTTTTTCTACATTAGTCAAAAGCATATGCCTCAGTCTGTACTTCAGTCTCAAGTTGTCAAATTCATTACCTTGATTACACTGCATATCATCAGACTAATAATGCACATCCTCATCTATACCCAGATTTCACTGAAGTGAGTGGGAGTTCAGCAATCAATTTCGGTCGATACAGCTTCATATTTTACATCAGGGAGAATAGTTTACTTGCAGAATTTACTCTGATTGGAAAAATCTGAAGTTACAAATGATGGGCAAAGAATCTGGAATCTGAGATGTTCATCCCAATATCTATAATATGGAAAACTGCCTGAAAATTACATTTGTAGAATTTGTAAAATTGATTTGGAAGCAATAAAAAGCCTTTCCAGTTACACATTTTTTGTATTATTTTCTAAATTCACTTGTAAAATAAAAGAGCAGCATATTTGTGGGTTTTAATTGGGTTTGTTTTTTGTTGGTTTTTTTTTTTTTTAAACAGAGGTTTGAAATGCCCCCAAATAATTTTTATTTTGTGGTGTTTGTCACAGCAACTTTCTAAGGCTCACTAACTGGTGATGCACTTGACTCTGGGCTTCAGGCCCTTCGTATTAAAGTAGCCTGCATGATTTTATTACAGTTGCTAAGCAAGATCCTCATGGAGCATCCCTATGGTGACTGTCCTTTTAGAAGTAAACACAGAATAGTGTTGCTTTGCCTTGTCCCACTGCTGCTGTCACAGGCTGTGAGAGAAAAACTGTGTCACAAATCTTCCAAAAGATGTGGTTTAGTACTTTCATTGTGTTGATGGAGGTTCTTACTAGTGCAGTTTCATTTGTACAGCTCAACACAGGTCCTTTCTTATTACACAAGGAGCTGCTTTTAAACATGGAAAACTTGGCCTGTATTTGAAGTATTTGAAATTGCTGTGACACTTGAAGGACGAAAAGAAGTGGATGTGGCTTATTCACAGCAAGAATACAAAGCAAGTATCTATTTTAATTCAAATGAGCAAGTCTCCATATGTGAACAGCTGTTACATACTTGTCAACTATCCATTTATTAGAGATATGGAGCTCTACAGATTTTACACGCCCCGTGCTCATATTCCTAATTATGTGCTCCCTGCACAGACTTATGCTTTCAGGGAAGGAGAAAAAAACCTGAAAATAGTACTAGCCAGAAATTCTCTGTGATGGCAGAAATGCAGTGTTAGCTGTTGCAAGCTGTTGCTCTGATGCAAATGTTAGAGGAGATGGTATCATCTTCCCTTTTGCTTAAGCAAGCACAGGAACTCTTTTGCAGACTAGAAGGTTGTTGTTTTAATAATTCTTTAAAATAAATTTCAAAACATCCAGTAAGGCTCTTCAAATCATGAGTTATTAGGAAAGATTTTTGTGATAATTCCTATCTTGCTAAGATATTAGCCAAGAAACTGTTTGCTTAAGGAATTATTTTGCTTATCAAAGTGGTGATATAACAGGCCTTTCATAGTAACTTGGCTTTAACTGGAGAGGTACTTTGGTCCTGCTAGTTTACTATGATAAATTACTATGATAAATGCAGCTGAGTGGGGGGAAGGAGGGGGTGGGGAATGAGGAGCCTGGCATGTGGATTTCCTCCACACACCCATCAAAAAACAACCTAGTGTTAGTACAGGTTATTGATCTGGAATACCTTTGTGTTAAAAAAAGCAAAGTGAGCTGCAATATGTGTGAATGTTCTCAGAATGCTGTGAAAATCCCACTAGATTTACTGGTGCCCTTGTCATGCAGGTCTGCACTTCTCTTCCACATACATGTCAGGAGTGAAGCTGGGATTTTACCAGTACAGTGAATGTACTGTGTGCCAGTGACTGCAGGGAAAGTGTGGTGGCTTGTTTACTTTAACGGTTGAAATTGTGAAAGCTTTTGTGGTGAAGGGGTAAATTACCACAATTTTGCAACAGTTGTCCTGGCCTGGATAATATCAGCTCCTAAAGATGCATTATGGGGCAATGGGTGATCTTTCAATAGGACATGTGTCATATGCATCTGTGAGGCATCTCTATGTGCAGTGTAAATTTCCTATAAACTGGTTCTGGCAGCTGAAGACAAACCTTTGGTGGCTGAGGAGAAAGTTCTTTCTGCTGTAGAGGAGAAAGAGATTTCTTGGGGCAGGCTCCACTTACATCCTCTGATGTATTTCTGAGCATATTATGTTCTGTCATGACCTGCTGGTTCTCCTAGCTGTCTACCAGCATGGACAGTATAGTATGGTAATGGCAATTTTGCTAGTATGGACAATATGGTCTGATTGTGGCTTTTGCTCTGGTAGCTCACCAAGAGCTGGAAAGGTTGATTAGGTACCTCTATGGGAAGCATCTTGGAGAGCAGTGCTGTGTCAACAGTGGTTTCTCTTTTCTCTCTATTGTCACTACTGGTGTGGCTGAAAACAAGCCAGGACTCTTGTCTTCAGCAGTTCCCTCATGAAAATGCTTAGTAGGCTCATTCTGAAGACAAATGGCTCTCACTCTCTAGTGCAGTCTGGTTTGTGGAGACAAAGACTGCATGTATTGGTCCTTTATCTGCCCCTCATAGAGTGAAGAAGCTATTCCTGAGATCTGTGCTCTGTTAGCAAGCCTACCCTCTGACACAGCACCTACAGCTGGTTAGTTCTAGGCTGTTTGTCCCAGGACTTATTACTGCTACAAAAATAAATTTATTTACTACTATTTTCTAAAAACATGAATTTGCCTCTCAATCTAAAATTTTCTTTATGCATCTTACTGAGTAGATGACGGGTCGTTGTCTAAAAGATGGGAAATGCCTGAGGGAGAAAGACCTCCCTTCCCTTGGTGGAGGGTGGGGGACCTTCTGGCCAGGTCCCATCCTACAGAACTGGTTTATGGATTGCCTTGGGACTCTGTTGGATCCTGCCTTGATGTGCCTGGTGGCTGGTTTATGTGATATCTGTGTTGATCTAATGGTACTTAGTTTGTGTTTGCATCTCTTAAGCTGGAGGTGTGTGTGATACAGCTTGAGGTCCTCCTTGACACAAGGCATGTGGGCTATTGTGTGTAAAATATCAATTTTGCAGGATGATCTTTATGATCAAATTAGCAGACTTTACAACATTGCAAAGTACATCTTGCTTCCTAGTACTGGTTAGAATATTTATAGGTGAAAATTCAGTTAGCAATATTTTAGCTGAGCAAGCAGGACATGCTAGCTTCCATACGTTAACAGCATGCTACACCCAACCCTGCCTCCCTAAGTACATCTGGGGATTTACTAATGCTGTAAATAGATATATGATTAATATATCTAAGCTGTAAAGCAAGCTTTCCATATAGCCCTTTGCTACAGAGACTACTTTGCAGAAAGATGATATGCTCTGGAAAATAACTCGGAATATATCTCCCTGAGGGGAAGCAAACCCACATCAGGCTTGTGGGGACTCTACATTCAGAGAACAAGGACAGAAATTGAGTTAATTGATCCAGATTGTAATGACAGAGCACAGGCTAAGTATCCTGTCTTAGAAAAAAAAGCCTGTCATGGTTTAGGGTTAGGGCAACCCCCAGACCAATAACAGATGCTCTCTTTTAGCTCCCTTCCCTCCCCAGTGGGGAAGGGATAAGTAGTAGGGGAGAGAGACCTGGAAATTAGAAAAGGAAACTAGAACAATTTTAATGAAAATGATAATAATGGAATATATACACATATGTACAAAACCAGTACTGAACCCACCCCTCCCCAGTGGTAATTACATCACCCTCACTGATGCTGTGGAGTTGGCACAGGGAGAGTCCCAGACTGGGCCCCACAGCAGCCAGGAGCTGTGTGCAGGAGCTGGATTTCTGGCACAGGGGTGAGAAACACACTGATTGGGATTGAAGACAGCATGGAGAGAGTCCTCCTTGGTGCACTGAGGGGGACAACCCATCAAGAGAGCAAGAACTCCAACACCCCGAGCACCTAGCCCACCAGTTAGCATGCGTGCTTTTTCTCTTGTGCTTAGAGGCCCTCCAGACCCCCAAGCTTTATCTACTGGATATGATGTCTATGGGCTGGAATACCTTGTTGGTCAGTTTGGGGTCACCTGTCCTGTCTGCTCCTCCCCACAGGTGTGGTCTTTCATTTTCTGTACCCCCAGTGTGATACACAAGTTCTAGCAGTGGCCTTGGTATCATAGAATCATAGAATGTTTAGAGCTGGAAGGGGTTTCCAAAGGACATCTAGTGCAGCCCCCCTGCAGGGAGCAGGGACACCCTCAACTAGACCAGGCTGCTCAGAGCCTTGG